>PVIC010025082.1:0-25543 GCA_004025085.1 Thryonomys swinderianus
CTTATATTTAATATCATTTTATTTGCTTATTCATATGCTCATTCTCCATTAGTTTGAATAATGGAAAAATATTATCTCTTCCTGTTCACTAAAGCATAAGTAAGACAGTGGTAACAATGAGAGCAACACACATTGTTTCTTCACAGTGATTGTATGTGTAATATTACATTTAAATATCAACACTGATATAGAATGTGTATTGTTATATTCACAGATTTATAGTAAGAATCTTGATGGACAAAACCTTGGCTTTATTCCTAAAGTTTTGGATATTATCCAGCTCAGAGAAGACCCTTAGAGGTGATGAGAATACTGGTGCACTCGCTTTGAGATCATAATACCTGCATCTCACCTCTTCCCTCACCTGGATGATTGTAACCCAGGTCATAGTTTGGTCCCCTCCATTCCTCCCTGCTGTGAGAAGTGGGACAAGATATGCACCCCTTGGGTGATATGGATCTATGTGCACTTATGCTAGGTTTATAATTCAGAAGTAACTTGTTAGAGCTTAATAAAAAGCTTTCTATTTGAAAATAAATGACTGATGAAATAGCATCTATTTTTAATATTACAGATTTTATTTTCCCTACATCAGGTTCCTCAGCTGGACTCTCCTGTATAGGATCTAGCAAAATCTAGAAGAAAGGCATACATATTCTTTTGCATTAAATTCCATATCCCTGTTTTCACCAGAGGCAAAACTCTTTAAAGCTTCCTCAAATAAAGGTTAAACATTGACATACTTAACACATGCATTTTTAAGTGCTCAAACCCCAGAAAACATGTACAAATGCAGAAAACATGTACACAAAGTATAATGTTTGAACTATTTAAATTAATTTAAAACACATCATAAGTGATTTTTCCTACTTCTATTTTACTCTGTACAAAATAGACACTTTGTAGGGACTCCTGGTTTTTGGCTTGTTGGAGATAAGAGTGTAGGAGGCAGAAGAATTCTGTATTCAGTGTTTCTAACCTAAGGAAAATCTTGCCCAACCAGAGTTCGCCCTTGTGAAAAAGCCACTATAGTGCTTGAGAAGACAAAAGAGCTATATTTCTGCCAAATTAAAGGCATGCAGGGTGTGTGGTAGTGGTGGAGATTTTCAGCCCTTTTAATCTCACTGCTTTCCTTCTGAGGGTTCTGATTTAAAATCTTAATACATTCAGTAAATTCTTCCTCTGTCTTAATGAAAACTAAAACATAAATAAAATGAGCATGCTTAGAAACGGAAGTGCAAAGAAATATTTGTCAACCATTTTTCTGACTCTAAGCTCATAGATAGGGCATTAATTCAAACTATATAGTAGAATCTCATCAACATTCGAGATTCGTTTCAGTGCGGTAATCAGACCTGAAAACGGTAACAGAAAATTTCAGAACATGTGTCCATGTACAGGGTGAAATGCTGATTATTTCTTCTGCCTTCAAGAAGCACATACAGAAAGGCTGCAAATTTGTTCACCTACTTGTGTTTTTAGCTGGCCAGTAGAGAGGATAGATGAAGACTTTTTTTAGTGTCTCCCTACTTCCAATATCTTGTGCTAGATTACCTTGAATCTAATATTATACTTAAGTAGAATAAAATGTAACAAAAATAATTTAATAATGTTGCCTTTCATCATGAGACTCAATTAAGTCAGAAAAGAATTTCCTTTTAACTTTTAGAGTTTACTTTCATATGGAATTACTCTTTCACTTTTTCATAGTGACATTCCGAATAAGTAACACTGTCATCTTTGAAAGGCTGATGTCATGGAATTTCTTTGTCTGCAGACAGTGCAGCAGATGGGAAAAAAACCGCAGTATGTATTTTTAATTTATTCATTTATATTCATTCTTTTTAACCAGTGGTTGAAGTAGAGTCCTAAATCCAAGCACATTTCTATTTTTTTATTTGCTAAAATTTTTACTGAATGGTCTTTTACTCATGGCATTTAGGACCCTATCAGCGACAGCCTAGAAAACTTTAGTTATTAAGCAGTTAAGAGAACAACTGGAGATGATAAAGTGAACTAGCGAAGTGATTTTTGGTGGGTATTAGACAGGACTTTGGTTAATACTACATCTTACTAAGCCAGATTGTTTCATAAAATAAAATTGCTTTGTACAATACATGGGAGAGAGATTCTGTACAATATTTTGCTCTTTAAATATGAAACTGCATACAATTTATGATTTTTGTTAACAATTTTTACCTCTCTGTCTGCTGTTACCTTGGTGAGAGACTAATAGGCTAATAAATTCTAAAGCCTTTTTAGAATTTATACAGTTAAGCTATATTTTAGAAATTTACAAAGGTCTTAAATATTTCTAAACATTCTAAACAAACATGTATTCATTTGTAATTTTATAAAAAAGATTGAAGTTTAATAGATATTTTTAAACCTCTCTCCCCACCCCCTGGCCAACTGTTTTCTTTTAATGCCATATGTGTGATGCCAAAGAAGAGTGGTTTATGAGGAGCTTGTCCATTTGGGTGTGCAGGGAGTATGGAGAGGGTTATCAATCTGTTTTCTGTTGCTATAATGAAATACCTGATGCTGAGTAATTTGTAAGGAAAAGAGTTTCATTTACCTTATAGTTTTTGAGGCTGAAAGTCCAAGACCAGTTAACCCCATCTGTTTGTGTCATGGTGAAGTTCTCAGGTGGTGTTCTCACAGTGACAGAAGTGTCTGCAGAAGAGAACACAGCACAGACAGAAGGTCATGAAAATTTAGGAATTTGAAGGAAATACTTGGGGCCCATAAAGAAATACACTGAACTCTTCCAACAGTGATGCTTCCACTGACCTCATTTACCACCACCACACCACCACCCCCGCCCCGGCCTCGTCTATTAATGGCCTCTCCACCTGTTGACATTGTCATTCTGGGGACCCATCTGCCAGCACATGAACCTGGTCAACACACTCAAGCCACAACTGAGGGTAAGAGAGGGTAAAATCTGAGAATGCGTGTGAGTCTCTGATGTGCCCTACAGAGGTAGGGGGGCCACGACCCACCCCTGGATACCACCTACAGAGAGGCTCTTACTGAGTGTCCCACTTTCATCAGGGTCACTGCTAAAACCAGAGTAGCATAGGGCACGGTGGCACATACTTGTAACCTCGGCTCTGAGCCCATCCTAGACAGCTTAGTGAGACTCTTGTTTCAAAAACAAAAATAAAAAAAAAATACAAGGGCTGGGCACAGAGATCTGTACAAAGGTGCAAAAGTCTCGTGTTCAATTCCCAGTACTGTAAGAAAAAAGTGAGAAAAGTAATATATGTACATAAAATAGAATTCCATATTGTATCCTTTCTGCAATGTGAGAGAAACAGGAAAATTTTTTTGTCACTTTTTCTGTTTATCTTTTCCTTACTGTAATGGAGACACTGCTCACCCATATCATTTCACTGTTATAAGACACTGTACCTAGTAAAAGCGTCATGATATAAAACCGTGACAGCACTGAACCGAGAATGAGGCAAGGATCCAGTTCCCAGTCATAGTGGTTTCCTCTGGCCTTTCTGCTTTCAGTTCCTCCTTCCATACTAGATTGTCCAGGTAGACAAGATTCATCCCCGTATCACCATTGACCACAGGGCTTCTGGTGAGAGCCACATTGCCAGCCCTGGTGCTTGGCAAAGGGTTCTTCATGGTTTCAGCAACCTTGTCACCTTTTGGACTTGGAGGTATCTCACAAATTAACACCTACATTCAGAGATGAAGTACATGTTCATCTTTACTACAGAAATCTGTTGGTAAGTTTTAAAAAAGTAAATATCAAAGTTTGAAATTAATATAACAGTATCATAGAAACCATTTAGAAAGTGCTTTAAAATCACTGTTTTGTGTAATCACAAAAACCAGTGAAATATTTTTGCTCTTAGAAAATGTAGAATTTCAATTGTTTTCTTTGGAAAAAAAATAGTCACTGGTCTTACCACACACTGAAAAGTAGTATGAGCATTGCATGTGGAAGTTTAAAATTTCATATATAAATATATACATATAATTCCATTTAGATTTTAAATAAAATATTTTTCTATAAAGTAATACTTGTATTAACTGAACTAGGCCTCTGGAGGCAGACCCGAATAGCATGCCTACTATGTCAGGCAATGAATACTTTGTTGGACTGACACACACAAAATGCCATTTCTGTTAAGAGGCTCATTTCCCTTAGGCCCTTGCTATAGAGGAAGGTGTCAGTGCTAAACACTCCTAATTCTTCAAGGTGGAGTAGTCTTGTTTTTTCCAGGAAATATTTTCTAAAAGGTTTGACAATGTAATGCTATGCAACAGAAATAAACTTACATATTTGAGCTATTTGGGAAAAATTTTTTAAATTACTTTATCAGAAAAGATAAAGAAGCTGCTCTCTTTCAAAAGTTACTGATGGGGCTGGAGATTTAGCTCAGTGGTTCCGGCCCCTGCCTCGCAAGTGCAAGGTCCCTGGTTTGATTCCTGGTAACCACATATAATGCTGGGCGTGGTGACTCACGCTCACCAGCCATCAATACCACATACCACAGTGCCGGGTGTGGTGGCTCACGCCTGTAATCCCAGCACTGGGGAGGATCGCTGAGTTCAAGGCTTGCCTGGGCTACATAATGAGCTCAGGGCCAGCCTGAACTACAAAGCGAAACCCTGTCTCAAAAAAACAAAAAAACAACTTACTGATGGTTGTCAACTGCTTCTTACTTCATCCTCCTCAGAAGTTTTCCTTCATTGCTTAGAGAAGATTTTTGGGCTGGGGATTTAGTTCAGTAGTTCCGGTGTCTGCCTGGCAAGTATAAGGTCCAGAGTTCGATCCCCAGCAACCACATACCACAATGCTGGGCATGGTGGCTCATGCCTGGAATCCCAGCAGTTGGGAGGCAGAGGCAGGAGGATTGCTGCGAGTTTGAGGCTTGTCTGGGCTATGTAGTAAGGTCAGGGCCAGTGTGAACTACAAAATGAGACCCTGTCTCACAGAAAAAAGAGAGAAAGAAAGAAAAGAAAGAAGCAACATTTTTAAAGAAGCAACATTTTTAAAGAAGATTTTGATAGATCGTGATCCTTTTAGGAGAGTGTACATCTCAGGCTGCACATAGTGCTGGGGAGGTTCCCTCCATCAGAGGATCCTGAATACAAATACAGAAATCACCTATGACTCCTGCACTTAGGAGACATTTCCTGCAAGAATACAATGTAGGTATATATCAGAATATTCTAAAGCTTTTCTCTGCTAAATATAATCTACCCAAATAATGTCTTCTAGAAAGAAATAACAAATACACTTGTGTATGTTCACACATTTGCATAAAGGTCAAGTCTTTTGTGTGAATGAGATCACTATTAAAGGAGCAGTTAGCTGATATGCTTAACCCTGGAAATAGAATTGAATGTGGGTTCACCGGAGGCTAAGGCATAAAGTCTCTGCGTAGATTGATAGTGCATTAGGAGTTTTCCCTACTGGATGACACTATCTTCATATACTGTAAAGAATTCTCTCTTTTGATTCCCTGTAGGTCTTGGTTACATGGCTCTGATTGTAACTTTTAAGCAAACCTCCTAGTATAACTCAGCCTGTGTTTTATGCCCGGCTGGAGGAAATAATAACACCACAGCCACAGAGCCTGCTGTGTGGTTGCTGGGAGAGTGGATTAGCTATGCCTGTTTTCATTTTAAATGAATATACCCCCTGGCAAACCATGTAGCCAAAATAGTTTCCTAGGTGGCAAGACCACCACATTTATTAAGCTGGTAGCACATCCTTATAAGTATCCTGTGTACCTATGGTGCTCAGCTTTCCTTCTCTGAAAATACACCAGCATCAGAAAGAACTCACAACACCTCTGCCTGTCTGCCCATCTGGTTTTGCTTCTTATTCCCTCTCAACCATTCCACTTTTCCTCCTATTGTAGAAAGAAGGGAATCATGTAAGCACCTGTCAACATAGTCTTTACATCGTTCTATTCCTCTCACATCTCTGGAAAAATCAGACCAATTATGTATACAAATCCTCTAGCTCAGGAAGTTGAGAATCAGTGAAGTCATCTGGCCCTGAATTTGGTACTTAACATATCACTCAGGAGCAAAATATTTCCCTAAAGCCTTTTCCCAGGTGGTCTCTCTGGTTTTCTCTAGTAGAGATGAACGTATTACCTGAACACATTTGTGGTCAGTTTATGTTTAGGCTTCTGAGCAGGGAAAGGGCATGTGGACTCTACTCACTGCTGAGACAGTCCACACGTGGAGGGATAGCTGCACACTGGCCACAGAATTTCCTGCCAGTCTGTGATGTGCAACAAAGTTACAGCTCACATTTCAGGCTGAGATGGGTATGTTTAGAGATCTGCAAACACATCCTGGAAGAAGAAAATGATTTTGGGTTAATCTCAGTAGAGTACATTTTTACCAAGTTAAAATGAGAGTTGAGTCAAAAATTTTGAGGGACATTAATAGGTAGCATAATTAAAGTTCCTAAAGTCCAAATTCTAGTAAAGAATTACTCTAATGATTTTCTCCTGTTGTCAAGTGCTGATTTTTTTTTTCACAGAGATAGAGAAGGGTGGGGATTTCCTAAACCAAGAGCTCTATGCATATGTGTGTGTGTAATATGTACTGATTATATCAATATAAATAAGGACATCAGTAACATATTTAGATAAACTAAGAAACTGTTAATTCCAGGGTTAATTAAATCAAGAAGAAAATTTTTAATTGGCTTTAGTCATACCTTTTATATATACATCATGATCACAGTCAACATTGAGAATATGTACCTGTACATGACACACCTTGATTCTCATTTTTTCCCCTTTCCCTTGTCCATCCTACAGCCCCCACCCCTATATACATAAGCTTTGTTTCCTTTTTTGTTTCGACTATCAGGTTTTTTTTTACCTTCTTTACTTTTCCCTACCCACCCTTTCCCTTTTGCATGTTTTTTCGTATTTCATATTACCTAGCATACATTTTGGCATTCATTTACACCTTCAGTTTTTTATACTAGAAAGAATATATGGTATTTACACATCTGTGTCCTATTTATTTCACTTATGGGTATGTCCTCAAGGTATATCCATTTTGAGTATAAATCACTAGCACATATTATTCTTTATGGCTGAGTAATATTCTATATATATCTAGATATCTATATAGAGATATATAGAGAGTGATATCTATCTATCTATCTATCTATCTATCTATCTATCTATCTATCTATCTATCTATCCATCCATCCACATCTTTTTCTTTATCCAGGCTCCTGTTGATACACTGATATCCATAGTAGTTGCACCAGTCTATATTCCTAATAACAGTGGAGAAGTGTTTCTTTCTCCCCACAGCCCTGCCAGCATTTGTTGTTGGTTGATTTCATGACAGCAGCCATTCTTTGTGGAGTGAGATGGAATCTCAATGTTGTTTCACCACATCTTTCATATTAGCAGTGATGTTTGTGGGAGGTGGGGAAGGGAATGAAACTAGAACCTCTGCAGCAATTTCTAGTCTCCTATGAGTGCAGCAGCACAAGACAAACTAGAACAGGCAGAAAATAGAGAAAAAAGGCTGAACTCGGCATCACTCGTTACTTTAGGCAGCAGAAGCCAAAATGCCAGAGCTTGCCATACCTTTATTCAGTACTAAGTTTTCACACCCACAATCCTAGCATGCATAAAGTAGGACACATGTTGGTAATTATGTAGATGAAATTACCATAATGCAGGGAAGATGTCCACAATAATCCCTCTAGCTGAAGATCCCATAGGGCAGGCCAGACATCCACAATAATCCCCATAGTTGAAGATCTTGAAGGGCCGGATAGGGCAGATGTCCACAAGTCCATCTGAAGTTCTTGACAGATGATGAACATTTCTTTATATATTTTTTAGCTCCTTTTACTTCATCTGAAAAATGTCTGTTAATTTCAGATGCCCATTTTTGAATTGGATCTTTAAATTTGGGGAGACTGATTTTTAAAAATTCTTTATATATTCTAAATAGTAGTCCTTTGTCAAGAAACAGCTGGTAAATATTCTTTCCCATATTATAGGTTGTCTTTTCATCCTGTTCGTGATTTCTCTTGCTGTGCAAAAGCATTTTAGTAAGGTGAGATCCCAGTTGTTGATTCTTTCTGCTAATTTCTGTGCTGCTGAGGTTTTGTCCATCAGGTCTCCAAGAGTTCTACCTGACCTATTTTTCAGCAGGTTTAGTCTCTAATCCACTTTGATTTTAGATTAGTGTGTGGAGAGATAGACCTAGCTTTAGTCTTTGGCAAGTTGAAGCCCAGCTTTCCCAGCACCATTTGTTAAAGAAGCTATCTTTCTTCTCTTGAGGGAGTTTGGCTCTTTTGTCAAAGATGAGGTGGCTTAATATATCTGGTATTGTTTCTGGATCTTCTAGTCCGTTCCACTGATCCTCAGGTCTGTTTCTTTGCCTGTATCATACTTTTTTTTTTTTTATCACAGTGGCTTTATAGTATAGTTTCAACTTGGGGATTGTGATACCCCCTGTCATGATCTTGTTACCTAGAATTGCTTTTGCTATGCCAGGTCTCTTGTGGTTCCAGGTGAATTTTTGGATTATATTCCCTAGCTCAGTGAAATATGTTGTTGGAATTTCAACTGGATTGCATTGATTCTATATAACAGTTTTGTCAGTATGTTCATTTTGATGGTATTTATTCTTCCTACTCAGGAACAAGGGATGTCTTTCCATTTCCTGATATCTCTTTCAAGCCCCCTTCTCTAAATGCTGCAGTTGTCAGAGTAGAGATCTTTCACCCCCTTGGTTAGGTTGATTCTTAGATATTTCTCTTTTTATTTTTGGATGATATTGTGAAAGGAATTGAGTCTCTGATTTCTCTTTCAGTGAATCCATTGTTCATGGTACAAAGGCTATTGGACTTTTTCTGTTGTATCCAGCAATGATACTGAATCTGGAAGTTAAGTCTAATAATCTTTTGGCTGGGTTTTTAGGATCCTCTATATAAAGTATCATGTCATCAGCAAATAATTACACTTTAAATTCTTCCTTACCTATTTATTCCTTTTATTTCTTTCTCTTGTCTAATTGCTGTGGCTAACATTTCCAAAACTATATTGAAGAGGAGTGGTGATAGTTGACATTCTAGTCTTGTTCCTGATCTTAGCATGAAAGGTTCAGTTGTTGACCACTTAATATAATGCTAGTTGTTGGTCTTTCATAAATAGCTTTTATCAGTTTGAGATAAAGACCATCTATTTCCATTTTCTGTAGGGTTTTATATGAATGGGTGTTAGATTTTGTCAGACTATTTGCTGTATCTGTTGAGATGACCATTTTGTTTTTGTCCTTGAATCTGTTAATGTAATGTATTATGTTTGTTGAATCATGCTAGCATCCCTGGAATAAATCCAATTTGATGAGGTTGTATGATCTTCAGGATGATCCTCTGTATTCTGTTTGCTAGTATCTTATTGTTTGCATCAAAGTTCATTAGGGAGATTAGCCTATAGTTCTCTGTCTTGCTTGGGTCTTTCTTGCTTTTGGAATCAGTGTAATGGTTGCTTCTAGGAATGAATTTGAGAGTATTGCTTCACTTCCAATTTCATTAAAGAGTTTGAGGAGTTGTAGCATTAGCTCTTTTCTGAAAGTCTTGTAGAGTTTCAGCCCTAAAGCCATCAGGATCAGGACTTTTCTTTGTTGGTAGGTTTTTAGTTACATTTTCAACTTCACTGGTTGATATTGGGGTGTTTAGCATTTTTAATGTCTTTTTTCATCCACCATTGGAAGCTCATATGTGTCTAGGAATCTATCCATTTCTTCAGTGTTTTCCATCTTATTGGAGTACAAGTTCAAAGTAGGTGTTTAATATCCTCTGGACTTCTGCTGGATCTGTGGTTACTTCCCCCTTTTCATTCCTGATTGCATGGATTTGAGCCT
Organism: Thryonomys swinderianus; assembly: GCA_004025085.1. Taxonomy (NCBI): domain Eukaryota; kingdom Metazoa; phylum Chordata; class Mammalia; order Rodentia; family Thryonomyidae; genus Thryonomys; species Thryonomys swinderianus. The sequence goes on from PVIC010025082.1 coordinate 9,898, forward strand.
TTTACTTCCTTTCTTTGATAAGGTTTCCTTTTATTCTTTCTTTGATAAGGTTGGCTAAGGGTATGTCGGTTTTATTTATTCTTTCAAAAAACCAACTCTTCAATTCATTGATTTTTTTGTGTTGTTTTCTTAGTTTCCATTGCATCAATTTCTGCTCTAAAACTTACAATTTCCTCACTTGGTTACAATTTTTTGCCTTGGGTTTATTTTGCTCCTCTTTTTCAAGTAGCTTGAGGTTCAGCTTTAGACTGTTTGAGCTTGCTCTGTTTTCCTCAGGTAGGTGTTCACCACTATGAGTTTCTTTCATAGAAGTGCTTTCATTGTGTGACATAAATTCCTGTATGTTGTGGTGGAGTTATCATTTAATCATAGAAACTGTTTAATTTATTCTGTGACCCACTGGTTGCTCAGAAAAGTTTTATTCTATTTCCATGTGTTTGTGAGGTTCTTGGAATTTCTTTTGCTATTGACGTCCAATTTCAAGGCACTGTGATCTGACAGTATACAAAGGATAAATTACAATTCCTTTGCATTTACTTAAACATGTTCTATGAAACAGTATGTGGTCTATTTTGGAGAATGATCCATGAGCACTTGAGAAAAAAGTATAATTTGACTTTGTGGGGTGAAATACTCTGTGGGCATTTATTAAATCCATTTGTTTAGTTCAAGTATTTCATTATTGATTTTTTATCCAGTTGATGTGTGTATCTGTGACAATGGATATTGAGGCACTATTGTATTAGTGCTTATCTGGCTTTTCCTCTTCATTAATATATGTTTTATATAGTTGGGTGTGCTAGAATTTTTTGAATATTTTGAATGTTATCTCTTCCTCTTGTATTGTTCCCTGTATGAGGATGTAGTATCCTTTTTTGTCTTTCTAAATTAGTTTTGGTTTGAAATCTATTTTGTTTGGAAATAAGATAGTCACTGTGCTTTTTTGTGGTTTTCTGTAACATGGAGAATTGTTTACCATCCTTTTACTTTCAGTCTATGGCTTTCTTTCTGAATTAGGTGTGTTTCCTGTAAACAATATTGTTGGATCTTGCTTTTTATCCATTGTGACAATCTGTGTCTTTGAATTGGTGCAATGAGGCCATTGACATTAATGGTTGACTGATATGTACTGATTTATACCTTTCATGATGTTTTCCTGTTCTTGGCTCTTTTATTCTTTGATTTTACCCCTTTTCATTCAGTTTCTTCCCTTGCTGAATGGGTTCACTCTGCTGGGTTTCATGGGATTGTGACACTCATTTTCTTTCTCTAGGATATTGTTTAGAATTTTTTGGAGTGCACCTTTTGTATTTGTGAAATTTCTTAGGTATTCTTTGTTATGGAAGTATCTTATTTCCCTGTTGATTTTGAAGGATACTTTTGTAGAATATATCAATCTAGCTTTGGGGTTTGAAATACTTCATTCCAGATTCTCCTTCACTTGAGTATTTGCATTGAGATGTCTGCTCTGATTTTGATGGGCTTTTCTTTGTATGTGATTTTTTCTTTTCTCTGACTGCTTTCAAAATTTCATTCTTCTGTTTGGTTTCTGGAATCTTGTTATATGCCTAGCTATAGATTTTTTATATCACAGCCACTTAGAGTTCTATATACCTCACTTATCTGTATGTCAAATTCTTTTCCTTTTTCTGTGAAGTTTCTGCCATTACATTTGTGAATTTTTAAATATCTTTTGTGCTGTCTTCTGTTTCTTCAATGACTTCAGTCAGTCTTACGTTTTTCCTCTGTGCATCATCTAGCAGCTGCTTGACTGATTTCTCATGGTTCCTTGCTGTTTTCTATAAATTATTCCTTTCCTGTTCACTGGCTGCAATCTTCTTTTCTGTGCCTGATACTTGTCTTTCACATTCATTCATCCTATTTTTCAAACTTTCATTGGAGTTTTTCTTCTCCTTGAAATCTGTTTGAGGCTGTTTAACAGATTCTATTACTTTCATAATCTCAGATGTTCCTATCATGTTCCTGATCTCTTCTTCAGTGTTACGAATCATATCTTCCACTTTGGACAACATCTGTGTTTTTATCTGAGAAATTATTCTGATTTCCATTTTACTAGGTACTCTTTTGTTCTGGCTCAGAGAGTTCTGGTGAATGAGTTTCAGTTTTCCCTATTTCCATTTTCCCTATGGTGATGATTTCTGGATCTGTGTTTTTGAATTATTTTCATTTATATTGTCTTTGTTGTTGCTGATGTTTTTGGTTTAATTCCTGGCTTGCTGTCTGGGCAATGTTTAATGCAAGTTTTTTTCTTCTTAATATTTGGGACCCTTAGTAGATGGCTACTTCCTGGCTAGTCCTCTTTGGATCTGTACTACCCCTTAAGTGATCTCAATTCTGGCACACCATGCAAAGTACTTAAACAGACAACCATATTATCTTGGTTGACATAATACAATCAGTATCACCAACAGTACTAAACAGTACAAGAAACTACAAGCTTTGGCAATTACTATTCTGATAGCTTTAATCTCATGAGTTAGATCTATGACCATATGCCAAAATTTAGAACTAACTAGAAATGTTTACAACATAGAGATCCTTCAATATTGCAACATTACCCCGGGTCCTTCAATATTGCAACATCACCCTTTAGGAATAAAGGGTCACCAGGGAGTTGGGAGGGGGTAGACAGATAGAAAGAGAGGGAGAGATTAGGCATAAGGCTAGAGGATATAGAGAGGTCACACAAACTTGGAAACTGACAGAGGCTAGAAGACACAAGAGACAGAAGGGACAAATATAAAACAGAACAACTAACAACAGCAGGACCACTAGAAACTGTATAGTGCTACACCCTCCTATAATAATACAGAAGAAAGAGAGAGTAGAGAAGACTGAAGTGTATTAACTTCTGGGAATTCATATTGACCAGGGGGCAAGAAAGGATGAAGGAACAAAGGAAGAATAGGGTGGATTTCCCTTAAAGACATACTCATAAGTGAAATGAATAGATCATAGATGTGTATTTCTCTGATATGAGAAACTGAAGATGTAAATAAGTTCTAGAATGCATGATAAATATTGTGAAAAAGTAAATATTCAAAAGGAAATGAGGTTTATGGGTAAGTAATGAAGGAAAAGAAAACATGTGATGGTAAAAAAAAGAAGCTTATGAATATAGGGGCAGGGGGCTGAAGGGTGGGTAGGGGAAGGGGAAAAAGTGAGAATTAAGTCATATTACATATACTGGGACAAATTATCAATGTTGAGTGTGATCATGATGTATATATATAAAACGTACTAATAAAGATTCAAGTTAAGGGCCGGAGATTTAGCTCAGTGGTTCTGGCGCCTGCCTCACAAGCGCAAGGTCCTGAGTTCGATCCCGGTAATCACATACAATGTTGGGCATGGTAACTCACGCCCACCAGCAATCAATACCACATACCACAGTGCCAGGTGTGGTGGCTCACGCCTGTAATCCCAGCATTCAGGAGGCAGAGGCAGGAGGATTGCTGAGTTCCAGGCTTGCCTGGGCTACATAGTGACCTCAGGGCCAGCCTGAACTACAAAGTGAGACCCTGTCTCAAAAAAAAAAAAAGATTCAAGTTAAATAAAAAGAAGAGGAATGGGGTACTTGGCAGCAACAGGCTAACTGGAGAGTATTTTATCTCTCCTGTAAAAATAAGAGCAGTTGGGAGAAGAAAAAATACAAAATTGGACAGACTCAGCAACAAGAGATTAGAGAAATGAAGAATGAAAGAGAGGTGAGAAAAAAGAAAGAGAACACCACCACTACCAACAACAACAACAAAAACAAAGCCAAAACTACTACCCAAACTGCTCTTCATGGCATGGGTCTTCTGTTTCAGTATGGGCAATAGTACATGGATTGGAGTTGACTAGTCAAAGGGAGACAGCCATTGTCCCCTGTCTAGGTTTTGGCTATAACATCTTAGTTGATCTCAATGAACTCCTGCAGGTCTGAGCTCTGCAAGAGTCCAGAGTCCTGTAGGTGTGACTGACTCCACAAGCTCACCAATGGCTGTAGTCAACAGAATTGCTTCACTCTTCTAGTGGGTGTTTTTTCATTCTTGCAGACAGAGCAGTCACATGCCAAAGGCTTCTGCTTAAGTCCCAGCACTGCTGCCTCATTTAGTTGGTGTGTGCAGATAAGTAAATGGAGTCTCTGGGTGCTCCTCCACACAAGGTAGTCCCATGAGAGGTCAGGGCCCAATCATCAGTGTGGACAGACAAGAGGATGGAGTCTCTGTAGGCTCCTCCTTCCCTTCCCACACTGGTCCTGTGGAAGCTCAAGGTTGGAGGAGCACCGTGGGAAAGGTGGGCCAGTCACACACCAGAGAACTGACTGCTCAGAAGAAACCCTTACTCAGTGTGGGCAGAGAAATAGATGGAGTTTCTGCCTGAAGAAGAAATTTAATTTAATTTTTATTTCTCTTTTTTGCCAAAATGGATTTTTTAAATTTCCTTCTTATTATATGTACCTATTTAATTTTTCTTGACTTTCCTTTAGGTTTACATACCTGTTTGCATTTTCTGTTATTTTTTGCCCTCATTTCTTAAAGTCAGTCAGCAACTATGGTTCTATGATTGTTTGCTTTGCTGCTAACTCTTTTCTAGGAACAAAGTGACACAGGTTATTAGAACATTTATCAGAAACTACAGACTTCTGCTTAAGTTTGGCTTTGCCCACACTCTCATTCACATATGAAAATATACATGGATACGTACATATTAGCATTCAGATAGGAGAATTTTCTATTTAAACTGAGTTGAGCACTTTTAACATTAGAAGTATGCTTTTGTAATGACAACACACACTCTTAGCTTATCTGGTAGCAGTAGGAAAATAAATACAATCTTCGGGTTCAAGCCCAAATCATTCTTTATAAAAAAATCATTAAAGATTCTGTATCAGTTCTTCTAAAATTTCCTCTTTCTTCTTTCTTTTCCAAATTCTTCTGCCTTTTTGAGTACAGATATAGTTATGAAAAAAGAAAGAAAAATCCCAAACTACTCTTTTTCTGTCATGCAGAGATCTTTGAAGACTCATAAAGTTTATTGATGCCTTCCTTATGTTAGAGGGAGCCATAAGTTTCTAGGAGACTGCTAAGTCATAAAATTAAAGTTATCCCCATTTAAGAATATTTTTCTGTTCAACTGGATTCACGATGGCTTTATCTTTCAGTTAGTTATTAGCATAACTGAACACCATTTCTCTTAGAGTCTTGTTGGGCTGCATCTCACAGAAAGGAAAGTGTCATAATTCAACTGTCTGGCATAGCTGAGCAGTGGGCAAGTAGCAGCACTCCTTACAGAGACAGGAACTGAGGGAGGGGGTAGGAGGGGGGGAGAATGAGAGAGAGAGATTGAGTTCATCGGCTTTTTCTTCCTAAATGATGAATCTGGGAAGTGCAAAGCATAGCTGTGTATTGAGGAAACAGAATCAATCATTGAGCTACACTTCCCTACACCACAGTCCTCATATACCTAGCTTCTCTTTTTATTTATTTATTTTTTGGGGAGCTTTCTCTTCATAGAAGCAAGGCTGAGTGAACTCTCTGACATGATGGAAATGTTTGTATCTGCACAGTCCAATATGGAAGCTCCACTGGTCACATGGGCCATTGAGCATTTGACATATGGCCCGTGCAGTTGATGGACTGAATTTTTTTTTTTTACCTCATTTAATTTAAAGTCTAGTGCCCACTGGCTATCTCTGGAATAGTGTAACATCGTAGTTGTATGTCTTTGGCTAGTTCAAGAAATATTGGCTATTGTCACACACCACTTTTAGAAGATTAAAATTCTTTTCTCACTACAAAGAAGTGATTATTGCAATTTAACAAAATGTACATTTAATTTTTCTATAGTTTAACAACTTGATGAATATTAAGAGCTTTAGTTATTTTTATGCCTATATTATTCTTACTCCTTATGACCAGAAGAAATTTATATTCAAAGGAATACATATATATCCTGTGGAACATATAAAACTGTTACATATTTTTGAGATAAGTGCTGCAATCATTATTGTGATATAATAACAGAACTGATGTGTGTTGCTATATATATACTAATATATAATATATACTAATATATAATATATACTAATATTTGTTAAATATAAAAATGATATCTAGTTGATCTCTCTTCATTTATTTTATATAGGACTTTTAGAAGTTGTGGACTTAGCAGTTTAGTGAGACCTGCACACATACAACTGTTGTTTAATAGTCTTCAACTCTTCATGAGTTATAGATTTTTCCCTACGTTTCTTTTCTCTCTGGCATGGCCTTTCTTTCTTTTTTTTTTAAAGACTGCTTGTCGGTAGACAGTGTCAGTCTCACCAATTATACTCAGCCATTATCCTATAAAAAGGTTCCCTATTATATTACACAAAGACAACAAATTACTGAGTTTTGGCATTTCAATATTTTAGTTACAGGGATAATGGTGCAACATTATACTGAACCCCCACAAATGATGTGGGGTTGCTATGCTCAAAATGAAACTTCAAGTATTAAAACTTAGTTTTTGTTCTCATCCCCTGAATTGATGTATGGTTTGCACAATGTCACCAAGTTAATCTCTTTCTCTCACAAAATCAATTCAGCTGCCAGATCTAAAATACAGATGGGGGGAGGGGAGAACGAAACCACCAGAGGAAAACCTTGGGGAGAGTGAGGTCTGGGAAGGGAAAATCTACTTGTTGTGACCACTCCTCCCAGAGGGAAACGCTGCCCCCAGGGAGTTTCTCCAGGGAACTTTGCCATTGAAACCCTTGGTGCCGTCCCCTGGCAACAAATGGATTGCTGGTATGCTGAAGCGGTGCACATGTGGGCTGCGGGGCTCACAAAGGACCAGCGCTGTCAATAGTCTGTCCCCTTAAATAATAATCCCAGCTGCATTCCACGATTTTAGGGGTCTTTCTCTCATCAAAAAGAGATGGAGAACAACAGCCTCTCTGCCTGATGTATAAATCTCAGTGTATTCTGCTCCTCCTGAGGGCTTTTTCTTAATCTCTTTTGGGAGTGGATGGGTTCTATGGTCCATTGCTTTTCTTTTTTATTTCTCAGTTGAGAAAACTTTGAGGATTAAAGAACTGAAAATTTTACATTCAGGGCTTCTGTGTCATTATGTGAAGTTTACACAGCATTCTTTTATTTCTCCATTAAGAACCTTAATTGGTAAAGGGAGATTTCTTAGAAGTGTGCTTTGTCTACATAACGGTTAGATATGTTTCATGTATGGAGAATAAAGAAAAACTAAGAAGCTATGGGAGGGATTGTTTGTAGAAGATTGGAATGAACTAATTTAATTAGTACTAATTTTACTTCGATAGTATTATGTATTAAGTAATTTTAAAATCCAGGTAATAGTAAAGAGAAAATAAATTAATATCTTATGTAAAAGTTTACTGATGTATTTATTTTGTGAATTTAAGATTAATAATTATTCTTTCCAAATTAATGTAACAGTTATTCAAAAACTTTATAAGTGAATATCAGAAATTTTCTAAGTTATTTTAAACAAAGCTTGTCAAAATAGAGAATCTGGAAAAAATCTATTATTTTTCAGATTGGATTGTTTTTGGTAGATGTTATATTACTTACCAGTAACTTAATTTATTGGGCTTTTTTGTGTGTGTGGAAGGGATATGAAAATGCACACTGGTACACTTTGTATAATTTTGCATTTGTTTGGTGTAGTAGCACATGTCAATCAACACTACACAATTCTGTGATTTCTCATCTTTTGGTCTCAAATTTCATCAGCCTCTTTTGCATACTCAATTACATATGCTGCAAGAAGAAAGAACTTCTCTGCACCTTCACATCAGCAAAAAGACTCAAGACTAGGGCCAGTTTTGCTTCCCTGTCACCAATGACTTATGTCTAATAATAATGAATTTTAATTGTATTCACAAAAGTGAAATTAGTCAAAGGAAATGTTTTTTTTTAAAGACTCAAAATTTAATCTCTGTAAGTAAAACCTAAAGTCATAGCTAGATTCAGAGACCAGGAATTACACAGAAGGGTCTGGAAACTCTAACTATGGGAGGCAGAACAGTGGGTTTGGGGAGAACCTGGGATTTCAGCCCTGTTCAAACTGAAGGAGCTGAGTGTCAGGCCCCACATAGCCCTAGACCAGAGGAAGTGGTGATTCTGCCACACCGTGGGTGGCAGATTATGCACAGATAGCTGTAGGCTTCTGTTTTATGTACTGCATTTCTACATGTACTGCATACTTTGCCTGGTAATTCCTAGAGTCATTAAAGTTTTGCACACTGCAGCCAGCTTTAATTGCTAATCAAATCAAACTCCATAGTTCCTCTGAACTACATTCCTTCTTTTAATGATGACAGCCACCATTTTGAGCACACATGCTACCTCAAAACCCAGGATGGTCCCTGGGGTATTATGATTCCTGCTCTGCACAGAACTTAATATTCCAGAATCCTCGATGTGTTTTCCAAATCACAGACTCCAGTCTCTGAATCCAAGGCAGATGATCTCTGTTTTACATTCTAAAACTCATCTCTGTAATCCTAGCAATGTAGTTTGGGTGGACAGGCAGGGCTCAAATCAAGGAAGTTTTCCTCATCCAAATTTCCTTTGATTTTCATAAAACATGTATGGGTCTCTTAAGTACTGTGAGTAATTAAAAGTCAGCATGTAATAAGTCTAGCATTTAATAGTTACTATTTAATAAGTCTATCCCTGATATTCTTTTTTCCTTCAGCTACTGCTAGTGAGCCCTCTCCTGCCATATCAACAGCGGCTCTCTTCCTATGTTCTTATGTGGCTGGCTTGTAAGGGAACAGAAAGCTGTCCAGTGTCTCCATCTGTAAGGGTGCTGATTCTTTAGTGCCGAAGCCCACCTTGATGAAAGCCACCTCTCTAATACAGGCATGTGGGACAATAAAGCTTCAACATGCAAATTCTGAGCTGTCACAAACTATCTCTATAAATCACTTAGTCTGGTGTATTCTGTTACAGCAGCATGAAATGGACTAAGACACTAATGGACTAAGGCATTTCTTTTTCTTCCTGTGTCTGTCTTATAAAACCTGGTCCTTCTCCAAGTCACCTCATAGGAAAAAACTCTTACTTTCAATGTGACTCGTGTTTTGATGAGCTATGGTTTGGATATGGTTTCAGTGTGTCTTTCGAGGGTAGATGTACTGGAAGCTTAGCTCCCAACATGGCAATGTTGAGTGGTGCTGAAACCTTTGGGGGCTGGTGAGAAGCAATTAGACTAATTACACTGGGGCACTGTCTTTGGGAGGGATTAATGTAGCTCTCAGGGGACATTTTTTGGTTCCTACAAAAATGGATTTAATGAAAAGATTGAGTCTGGTAATATTATAGGTAGAAAAGCCAGCTAGACATATGTAGGCAGATAGATAGGACTGGCCCTTGAAAGAAAACAAAATAACCAACTTGGAGGTTACTGCTGCTAGAGAAAAGCTACCCCACCCATAAAAGATAAATAGCTCATTGAAATTCCAAACAGGCAGCCATCAGATATTCTAAAGAAGGCACCAACCTCCTGGGGTGGAGGGCTGAGACTTTAACCCACCTCCCTGGAAAAGAGTCAAAGTCAAAATTCCTGTCTGATTGTTAATTCCCCACTGTACTCTTTGGTTAATTGTAACCCGTCCACTTTTTTGAATCTTATTGGTAGCCCCCTATTTCAGACCTGCCTCACCTTGTGGCTTTGCTCCATAAAAGCCCTCTAAAAAGTGAGGTAGGGGGGTTACCTACTTTCTGGGCCCCCATTCTGTCTCTCTTAAGGCAGAAGCTTTCTCTCTCAATAAAATTTCCTACTCAAACCTCTGCCATTCCTAAAATTCATTCTTTGATTTTTAGAGAACACGAACTCGCGTTTCAGGTGGGGAGTTAGGCCTTAACTCTCTTGCGTCATATTGGAGGTCGCCCCGAGATAACTTCACAGAGGTAAGAGTTTTCTTTCCTTCAGAAACTCTAAAAGGTTGTTTTTTCTCTGCAAATTGTAACTTTGCTTCATAAGGTTTAACTTTATTCTACAGATTCTGGTCCTTGTTTTTAGTATTTGCTTCAAAAATGGCCTAAATTCTAAATTGTATGTACATGTTGTGTTTCTACTGGGTTGTTGCTTAAAATGCTGTAAAATAGATCTCTTCAGGCCTTTTCTGTCCCTTATAGAATTCTAATCAAACAGTGGTTACTCTGCCAGCCAGTAAACACCAAGAGGGCGGCTGCCACTCTTAATGCAGAGGACAGGTTTCTCCAGTTGCCCTCTGGTAAATCCCCACTTGCAGTCGCAGGTGGAATGTTGACCGGAAAAGCAATTGGATTCCTTTCGGAGCCAGATCTCTGATTGCGTGGAACTAGTGGAAACTGGGGCAACAACTGAGGAACCCTGGCCAAGGCGACTCTTTGGTGGGTTCCGAAGTTTCCCCAGAAGAAACTGGCTCCCATCCGCCCATCTGGGTAATCAAGAGAGAATCTCCACATCTTGTCCATACCTAAAAACTCCTCAGTGAGGTGAAAGGGAGAACTTGCAGTGATCACCAGACGTGCTTTGCCTCAGAGCACTCTGAATGATGCTGGCAAAACCATTTCATAAGACTCCATTACGAGTCAAGTTATGTGGTTGGACCCCTTTTCTCTACCAGCAAGATAAAACTCCACATGGCATATAGGAGTAAATTCTTTAATGAAATTAGGCTACCTGAATCTTGTCTCCTCTAGACATGGGTTCCAGCTCTCATGTAGACAACAAAATGCTTGCTGATAGGTAATAGACTTAAAAAAAACTTTGACTGTGGATTTATGAATACTATATGGTAATATCTAGATGTTTTTTAAAGTGACTTAAACTTTAGACTTTCTCTTTAATAATAGTCAGGTGACTTCTTTCAGGGAGCCAGGTTAAAGACTTAAAAACCACTGTCTGCCTGACCTGTATATGTGTCTTCACATGTGAGATAAACAGAATAGGACTCTAGACAACCTTTCTCTCCCTTTAGATGCACATAAAAGGTAGATAAAGGTGTCCTGACTTGAGGATTATGACTAAAATTATGAGTTTCAAATGATCAGCAGGCTCGAGATGAGACTGGCAGAGGGATACCAGCAGATGTTAAGGCTCTAGCATCGGAGACACAAAGTCTGCCATCTAGCGCTGGCGCAGGGCAAACTTTGGTCCAAACTGAACTACTCCCTCAGCCTGGTCTCATCAGGGCCTTGCCTAAAATGACTAAAAATCTAACAGTATACTTCAGAGCTCTGTCTGCCTGGGACCCAAGGCAGAAGTCTCTGACCAACTATTTCTAGATGTGATCTCCTACAAGAATGTCCTGATTCTGTCCATTAACCTAGGCCCCCCTCTTTCAAAAAGAAACAACAAGCAGTGGGTCCAATCTTTTAGTTTCATCTTATTCCAGTTTGCCAGTGACAGCACTAAACAGTAGCACATTAATAATGGTTCAGAAAGGTGTATTTAACATACCTCCAGTTCGCCAAGGCAGGCACTGGATGGAATACAGTCTGAGCACCCTAAAAGTGCTCACTAGAGTAAGGGAGCGAATTCCCGGGAGAAAATAAGGTCAAGCGCTGGTAAGGGTAGCTAATTCCAGACTGACTTATTTTCTGAGTTTCTTCTCTTCAGTCAGTAGCTACCTACCCTGGAGAAGAACCTCCAGTTCGTCGGCAGTGGCACTGGACAAAGTACAATGAAACAGAAACTGATAAGGCGCCATATTTCTGTTGCAGATGGGGAATTCCATATCTGAGTCGATTACTCCCTTGGAATGCATTCTTAAATACTGGAAAATGTTCAATCCTCACTTGCTAAAGAAGAGCAGCTTAATATTTCTCTGCATCTGTGCGTGGCCTACTTATCCCCTAGAGCCAAGATAGAAAAAAGAGGGAAGTATTAAGTATGATACTATTTCACAACTAAGATTATACTATAAAGAAAAGGAAAAATGGACAGAAATACCATATGTTGAGATCTTCTTTGCATTAAGAAATAACTACTTGTGTTCAAAATGTAAATATGAGTCTCAAGAAAGCCAGACAGGTCTGACCCCTATGGATGAGGTTTTTCACCCTTGTCTTTTAGAATCTGAGGGCAAAGTTTCTAAGGATACTCTAGTTAAGATACCACCTACTGAGGTAGAAATTTCTAAAATAACAGCTACTGAATCTCTACCTACTGAGACAAAAGATTTTCCTACTTGTCCTGTGGAGCCTGAAATCCCTTCTCCTTCTCCTCCAAGGTTTGAGAGTAAGGCAGCCATAATACAACCCTCCCCTGGGCTATATCCATCCTTCTCAAGCTCCTCTAGGACAATACCCCTTACAAGAAGTAGACAATGTTTATGGACGTGGTCGTGTCCACGTACCTCTTTCTCTTTGTGACCTGAAACAAATTGAGCAAGACTTAGGAAAGTTCTCAGAAGATCCAGACAGGTACATTGAAAATTTTAGACGACTTGCTCAAATTTTTAAATTAGGCTGGAAAGATGTGATGCTAATTCTGAATCAGACACTTACTTCTGGTGAGATACAAGCTGCAACACAGGCTGCCATTAAGGTTAGAGATAAATATCACATAGTACATTATAAACTACCTACTGAAAGGCAGCCAGGAGAACTAAAAATCCCTACTACAGCACAAGCTGTCCCTACACAGGACCCTCCCTGGTCTGACAATCAGGTAAGAACTGGTATAGAAAACACCTATTGTACTGCATTATTGAAGGCTTAAGAAGGAGCAAGAATAAGCCAGTCAATTATTTTAAGTTATCAACTATTCAACAGGAAGAAAAAAGAGCACCCCTCAGTTTTCCTAGATCGTTTACGAGAGGCCCTGATAAGGCATACATCACTAGCTCCCAACTCGATAGAGGGACAAATTGTTCTTAAGGATAAGTTTATTACTCAGTCAGCCCCAGATATTAGAAGAAAGTTACAAAAAATGGCTTCTGGTCCAGATAGTTCACTTGAAACTTTAATGAAAATTGCCTCCTCAACATTTTACAATAGGGAGCAGGAAGGAGCCAAGGACAGGAGACAAAGAAATCTAGAGAAGGCTTCAGCATTTGCCGCAGCTCTCAGAGAAATAGACTCTGGGTCTAACTCTTGGGGTTCCAAGAAGAATTCAATGACTCAGCTCACCTGCTATTACTGCAAAGAACCAGGCCACCTCAGGAGGGACTGCAACAGGAGGCCCCTGGACCGTGCCCCGACTGCAAAAGTGACCACTGGAGGGTGGACTGCCCCTTGAGGTGAAGGCCCCAAGGCTCAGACCCCTCTCATCAACTGGTCCAGCTGGACTGAAGCAGCCCAGGGCACTCGCTACATTCTCCCTCTGGCCGGACTGTCATCCCCACGGAGGAGCCCTGGGTAGTTATAACCATAGAGGGAAAAGAATAAGTCTGCTGCTGGACACTGGTGCCTCTCTCTCGGTCCTTCTCTCCAATCCTGGCTCCCCTTCCAGCTGTCATACTTCAGTGAAAGGAGTCACAGGCAAAGAGGTAATTCGCTATTTCTCCCAACCCCTAGGCTGTAACTGGGATGGCATTTTCTTCACTCATTGCTTTTTGATTATGCCTGAAAGCCCAGTTCCCCTTCTTGGGAGAGATATTTTATCCTGTTACACTCTTCTCTCTCAGATCCCAGAAGGGGCTAGTTGGTTTTCAGTACTAGACTTAAAAGATGCCTTCTGTGGTATTCCTTTACATCCAGATTCCCAGTTTCTTTTCACCTTTAAAAATCCTATGGCCAGGCCTCTCAGTTGACATGGACTTTTCTTCCCCACAGATTTAGGGACAGCCCTCACCTCTTTGGACATGTGCTTTCTCATGACTTGGCATGTTTTAAATACTCCCAGGTCACAGTATTACAATATATAGATGATATACTAGTATATGCTTCTTCAGAAGAACTTTGTAGCCAAGGCACTCAGGCTCTGCTAAATTTTCTAGCAGATAGAGGTTATAAGATTTCTAAATCTAAGGTACAACTTTGCAGACCCAAAGTAAAATACTTGGGCCTTATTATATCTAAAAGAACTCAGAAACTGGGAAAAGAAAGAATTGAACTAATTCTTTCCTACCCACAGCCAAAAACTCTAAAACAACTTAGGGGATTCTTAGGAGTTACAGGTTTTTGTCACCTTTGGATAGCAGGATATGGTGAAACTGCATGACCCCTCTATCAACTTATAAAAGAAACCCAAAAGGCAAAAACCCATATTTTAACCTGGGAACCCAATTCCCAGGCAGCTTTTGAACAGCTCAAACAAGCCCTTCTAAATTCCCCAGCATTGAGCTTGCTGACAGGACAGAAATTCAATCTATATCTTGATGAAAGGTGAGGCATAGCTTTAGGAGTGCTTATGCAAGATCGAGGACCTGCTTAACAACCTGTAGGGTACCTGAGCCATGAGTTAGATCTTGTAGCAAAGTATGGCCTGCATGCCTCAGAGTGGTGGCTGTAGTAGCTCTCTTGGTACCGGAGGCATCCAAGCTGACCTTAGGTAAAGATCTCATCATATATACACCTCATAATGTGGCAGGGCTTCTTTCATCTAAAGGGAGCTTATGGTTATCAAATGGTTGCCTTCTTAAATATCAGGCCTTACTCTTAGAAGGACCAACTATTCAAATAAAGACATGTTCCTCCTTAAATCCTGCCAACTTTTTTTACCAGAAAAAGAAGAAGTTGAAGCTGATAGACATGATTGTGAACAGATAATTCTACACTCATATGCAGCCAGGGAAGATCTATTAGATTCACCCCTTGTTAATCCTGACCCGATTCTCTTTTGTGCTGGCAGCTGTTACATAGAAAATGGGATAAAAAAGACAGGATATACAGCAGTGACTCTACACCAGATGCTTGAGAATTCCTCCTTGTGCCTGGCACTAGTCACTTGTGCCTGACACTAGTACACAGCTAACAAAACTCATAGCTTTGACCAGGGCTTGTAAGAAATAAAAAGTCAATATTTATACTGATTTGAGATGAAAAAAGACTGTAAAGTGTTATTGCAAGTTTTAATGTCTAAAAAAGCAAGTAAAAAGGTAGTTGACTGGTAGTAAGTAAAAGAAAAAAAGAAAGTGGTTTTTGTTTTTAAGTAAGAATGTCTGGTTGTGCCAGTATAAAAAGAGATAAAGAAAAGCTGAATTGAGGACCTGTAACAAGTTGTAAAAGGTTTGAGAGGATATAAACCTTGCTTTGGTTTGAAATAAGGCAAATAGTAAGCTAAAAATATGTTCATAATTTGACAGTATTAAATCAGTTTTAATAAAGAGTTCTGGCAGTCTCTATGGTGATAACTATAGATCTGGTGACATAGGTAATAAAACAAGTTGTCCTTCAAAACCAGATGACACTAGAAATTTTCACTACAGCCCAAAGAGGGTGCAATTGTAAAAGCTGAATGCTGGAGACATCTGGAGGATATACTAATAAGTGAAATCAATAGATCACAGATAGACAATTCCCGGATCTTCTCTTTGGCATGAACACCTGTAGACGCAAATGAGTTCTAGAAAGTAGGACAGCTTTTATAGAGTGGAATATTTCTATAGGAAACTTGGTGTGGGAATGTGATGAGGGGAAGGAATAAATATGATACAGAAAGAAAATAAAAGAGCATGTAT
>PVIC010025083.1:0-16637 GCA_004025085.1 Thryonomys swinderianus
TGAGCCACACACAGAGAAGCTCTGAAAACAGTGAAGCCAACTGTCCCTTTAATTGTACCCAGACAGAAAGGCAAAAGACAGAAAGTCTATCAGGTGTCAGAGTCACATTTCTTAAAAAAGAGTAAGTACAGTGTGAAACTGTTTTCTCACCAGCTGGACTAACTTCTTAGGTCATTTAATTCCTCTACGCGCCTTGGCTTTCTCATCTGCAAAATGGGAGTCATAGTACTCAGCACAGAGGTGCTGGGACGATGCAGTGCCTAGGTCCCTAGGTCGCGGGCAGCGTTTGGGCCACTGTTCTGCTGCTGCTAGTGGCCTCCACCGGACAGTAGCACAGCCCCTCCTCAGTGATATTGTCATTCAACACTTCTAAGTTGGATTTGGGTATTTTGGGGGGGGTGTTTTGTTTTGTTTTTGAGACAGGGTCTCGCTTTGCAGTTCAGGCCAGCCCTGAGCTCACTATGGAGCCCAGGCAAGCCTCGAATTCATGGCAATCCTCCTGTCTCTGCCTCCCGAGTGCTGGGATGACAGGCATGAGCCACCATGCCCGGCATTTGTGTTTTGAAATTGCCAATTCAATTCCCAGTCAAGGGACTTGTCTTTTCAAAGAGCAAAATCAACTGCAAATGTAGAACTCCACGTAAGGACCTGTCACTCTAATACTGTGCTTTTCTCTCAACCGTGGAAATGCAGACAGCTCATTATACAGAACCGTAATCTGCCCGGCGCCTCTTAGTGTCTGTCCTCGTTCTACATACCTGGTAGGAAAAGAAGGACCAAATATCACTTAAGTCAATTTTACTCTTTCAATGACTACTTGAAAGTCACCTAACGAGGAGATAAAGAGTAAGTTGTGAAAATAATACTTAGGGACTTTATAAGATCTCTGCTCACTGATAATCAGATCAGCTTTAAATAAAATCAGTGAGATACTCCCTTGGGTCCTCCAGTGTCTCCCCATACTTCACACGATGAGAGGACCTTAGTACTGTACCGTGTTTCTCCTGGTCCTCATCTAAAATTTCCACTCCCTATTCCTCCTCCCAGCCTTCCTCCCTGCTATTTGGCCCCTCAAATATTTGTAGCTCAGGGCTAAAGAAAAGCCTGCCTGTTCCTCAGGGAGGGAGAGAGGGCGGAGGGGCTCGGACTGAGGCGACCGCAGCGCCGAGGGCTGATCATAAAACCCTGGAGGACACACTAGCTGCTCTAGGAGCACTGCGGACTCTCAGCCCATGACCTTCTCAGTCTTGATCCCTCAGATAAGCTATTTACAATTAAGACAACCGCGGTCTCCATTCATTCTCCCCCCCCCACTTCTGTTATTCCCCGTGGGATTTATTCTCGGGCCGGAGGCCCAGGTTGATCTGTAGAAGATCAAACATTAACTTTATATATTCAGAAGAATTAAGATCTGCTTGTCTGGCTGGATCCCGGGGTAAAGCTTGTTTCCCGGAGATGAGCTGAGACAAGTTCTGGGCCGTAAATGTATGTATCGACAAAGAAAGAAATCATCATTCGATTTGATATAACAATCATAATAATGGCAAAATAGCACCACTGGTGCAATTCCTTCCGGGCTTGTTACGTACCATGTACTAGACTCGCTACATGACACGCTGTGTGGTTCAATCCAGCCCATAGGGTGCTGGCAGTTTGGTACTCAGTTTACAGGTAAGAAAGCTTTGAATCGGAGTCGTTATATAAATTTTCTGTAGCAACAGTTGATGAGGAAGAGCTGAGGGCCGGCCTCACCGGCTTCACTCTAGGGCTGTGCTCCTGACTCACCACGCGGTGCTCAGTATCTGACAAAACGCGTCAATGACCCAGCAGAAAGGAGAGCCGGGAAAGAGCACGCGAAGCAGCACGTGCCGCTACAGTCTGCAGTAAATATTAATTGTGTAAAAGGAATAAATAATACAAATTTGTTAGCCCTGGTCAGCACATAACCTGTTCTTCATGAAAATACATTTCTCCTTAGTGTTTTGCGAGCAAAATGGAGTTTGAAGCGTTATTCTGTTTCAATAAGACTTGGGTTTGTGGAATGTCCTAAGCCTGTGTGTGCAGGCTGCACGTACAGGAGGCACAGATCCCCGTGTGCAGGAACATGTGACAGTCTTCTCAGTATTTTTTTTTTTTTGAGACAGAGTCTTGCTTTGTAATCCAGGCTGGCCCTGAGCTCAGGCAAGCCTGGAACTCAGCAATCCTCCTGTCTCTGCCTCTCGAGTGCTGGGATGACAGGCCTGAGCCACCACGCCCAGTATTGTTGTATGTGGTTACTGGGGATCGAACCAGGGACGTTGCGCTCGTCAGGCAGGCGCTGGAACCACTGAGCTAAACCTCTGGCCCAGTCTTCTCAGTATTAAAGAAAAGGGAAGGCTAGTGCTATCGTATTGACAGAGCCCTCATTTTGACTTTGGCTGAATGGAGTCTACTGATAAGACACAGGACTCTATAGATAGAAGAAAAAATATGCATCATGAACGACCATATCATACTAAAGCAAACCATACACCACATCATAAACACAGCCGGTCCCCTATTGCAGTTTTGAAGTAACTCCAGGTGTCTGACAGTTTGACCAACTGAATGTAATTTTCAACGTGCTGGCCCTGGAAGCGCGGGGACCCTTCAGGCTGCAATCCATCCTCACCGCGCCCTTAGGTCTGTCCGGCTGCCCTCGTCTCTGGTTTCACTTGGAGGTAGGGGAGGGAGAGCATCACGAAAATATGATTTCAACTACCACCTACTGCTACTTATTTTTCTAGCAAGGATGCTGTCAGTAAAACAAATATTATGGCATTTTAAAGCAGCTCAGAAATCAGGTCCCCTGAACTGACAAATTGTTTCCATGCAAGTCGCACTGGAGTGTTTCAATGAGCTGACTGTTCTGCGTCAGTCCCTGTGATAGGTAACTCGGGGTCACTTAACGAAAGTGCTTCCCATCCATACTGACTGTGGCTTTCTGGGAGCCGCTAACCTTGCCAAACCTCACTCGTTCCAGGTCGCCCGCTCAATGAGCTTTAAGAGCAAATTTTGTCTCTTGAGGGGAGGATGCATTTCAGCATGAACCACCAGCACCTCACTGCCAGCCCTGGGCCTCAGAAGACGCCAGCATTTCACGGATGCTAAGTGCCTGGCACACTAAGGCAGCCGCCACACCGGGCCCTTCCAGGGCCTGCAGAGCCGCTAACCACACTGGGTACAAAGGCTCGGACAAGAAGTACATGCTGCTGGCTCCGTCTTTCACACACCTGGACCTCGGTTCCTAATTAACACGAGGAAGACAGTACGTTCATTCAGAGGGACGGATCAAGTGAAGTGACCATCGGTGGGTTCTTGAGATGATTCCCAACGTGATGGTCTCTCGGCTGCTTGCCCGAGTCTTTCCCCCTCTCCTGTCACTTTAAGTTAATGACTCAGTGTGGCTTTTTTTCAGAATAAATGCTAACATTTTTCTTTTTTTTTGAGACAGGGTCTCGCTTTGTAGTTCAGGCTGGCCCTCAGCTCACGATGTAGCCCAGGCAAGGCTTGAGCTCAGCAATCCTCCTGTCTCTGCCTCCCGAGTGCTGGGATGACAGGTGTGAGCCACCACGCCCGGCACTGTGGTGTGTGGTATTGATGGCTGGTGGGCGTGAGTCACCAGGCCCAGCATTGTATGTGGTTTCCGGGATCAAACTCAGGACCTTGCGCTTGCGAGGCAGGTGCTGGAACCACAGAGCTAAATCTCCGGCCCCATAACTGCTAATATTTAACTAGAAATGCAACTGCAAACATGAGCCTACACTGAGAAGTGGAGGAAGGCGAAGTTGATACCCAGTAAATGAACAGAGATGAGACCATGAATTAATGATAACTGTCAACACATCTCAGAAGGGGTAGTGATCTAGGGAAGATACAGAGAGGAACACTAGTGTTTTTTTGTTTGTTTTTTAAAAACAATTTTAAAGTGTACCAGGGTATAATCTGAGGTTTAGTTTAGCTGGCAGAGTTAGAATTAAACAGACCACAATGAACTACTTAGTTGGGCTTCAGAGTTACAAATGTCATAATTTGACCAAACATGAGCGAGAAAACAATTTGTAATTCATGCTATGAAATGTACGACCACAATGGTGGAGAAACTTTGGCTGTGCAGAAAGTGCCCAGAATGGAGGAATTAAAGACACACCTTCTGAAGAGTGCAAGCCTGCGAGAAGGGGTGAGACTACTGCAGGACTATCTGGAGATAAGATGCCATTTGTCATCTGCCAAGTGACCTGAAGGCACGTGGGCCTGTGCAGAGGAGCAGTCGCCTCCTCGGTCTGCTCCACGGGGAGCCAGCTGCGGGGCCAGTTGGCGGTGCACAGCAAGGCTCGGCCCTGTCAGTCAGCGGGAAATAAGAGGATTCATTTCGTTCAGAGGAGGGGGAAGTTCAAGGTGAAAGTGATTGTTCCAACTGGTCACCGCGCAAACACACAGTGCTAACATCTGTGCGTTGGAACAGGGTCGCTGAAATTACCTTGCCATTTCCAACGATTAGAAGAAAATGAAGGTTTCAGAATTCCGAGGGCTCCCTACGGTCTCAAGCAGCTGGGAGGCTAGGTACAGAAGCAGCTCGGTTACTGCGCCCGCGGAGTGCGAGGCGAGCAGACTCGACTACAAACTAGGAGCGAGCCCGGGGCTCCGTGTACGCACGTGGCCACGTCCACGCGGGGAGCTGCAGAGCGGAGGGACGGACGGGGTGTGGGAGGCAGGTCCTCACCCGGGACGGCGTCCCTTCGGGGAGCGACAAGGGGGTTTTCCATACCGCGCCCGGCAGAGTGGTCCGGGAGGAGGAAGCGACGACAGAGGCCGAGCCGAGGGGCAGGGGAAGAAGGGCTGCGGGCCGGGCCGGGTCCAGACTCACCGGCTCCGTCCGCCGTGACGATGGCCTCGGGCGAGATGCACACGCCCCGGTCGTAGACCGGCAGCTCGTCGCAGGCCAGGCTCTCGGGCCACGCGTGGCGGTACTTGATGAGCACCGGCTCGCAGCCCTGCCGCGCGCGCTCGCACACCGCCTTGCAGGGCTTGATGGGTTCGTGCTGGAAGTCGATGGTGCAGATGGGCGCGTACATGGCGCACAGGAAGAAGAGCAGGTCGGGGCTGCAGTGGGTGCCCAGCAGCCCCTCGAACTGCTCCATGGCCAGGATGGCGTTGGCCTGCGTGCTGTGGTGCAGGTGGTTGGGCATCTTGGTCATGTTCCAGGGCAGGGACTTGCACAGCGGGATGCGCACCGGCTCGCAGGCCGCCGCCCCGGCCGGGGGCGCGCGAAGCAGGCAGAACGCGGCCAGGGCAAGCAGCGCCGCGAGGGTTGCGCGAGGGGCTCCGGGGGCGCCGCGCGCCATGGCCCTGCGGGACACGGTCCGGGCGCCTCTCCGCCCCGGCCGAGTCACGGCTCCCCCCGATCCGACTCCCCCCGTGGGGTCCCCCGGGCCCCGCGCGCGCCGCCGCCGCCGCGGCCGCGCATCTATTTCCCCAGCCGCGCCGGCCGGAGCAGCCGCCCGCGCCTCGCTCGGACCGGCCGCGAACAAAGCGGAGCGCGCGACGGAGGCGGCGGAGCGCAGGTGTCACCACCCCGAACTGAGGAGCGGCGCGAGGGCAGCTCCGAGTCCCCGAGCGGGGCGGGGCGGGGCGGGGCGGGGCGGGGCGGGCGGCGGGGAGGTCGCGGCAGGGCGGAACTCCGCCCTCGCCGCCGCCCGCTCCCCCGCGCAGCCCGGGCTCCCGGGGCCTGCGTCGGAGCCGGCCGAGAGCAGCGCTGCGTCCGGGCTCGGCCGCCTGGCGGGTCTGCCCCGCCGGGAGCTTCCCGCGGGCCCGACGCGCGCGCGGCCCCACGTGGACCCCGGAGCTAGCGCGCGCGTCTCGGGTTTTGTTTCCCGGCACGCCTGCCCTGTAGACCGCAAACTTTCCGGTTCTGCCGCCGAGTTTAAGGGCGGAAGTTGAACGGCTGCAGGGCGCTGGGTTCCGTGCGCCTGGAGCTCGCGTTCTTCAGCTGCCTCTGCTCACGCTAGGAACCGCGTGGGGGCCGACCACGCAGGGGGCATGGTGACGGGGAGGTCCCGCCCCTTCCCGCCCGGGGCGGCTCAGTCCGAGGAGACAGACCCTCCCTCCCGGCAGTCGCGGACCGACCGCGGAGCGCGGTGGTCTCGGTGGACATCGCCGAGATGAGGGTCGCAGACCGGCGAGGCCCAGGCTTCCCTGAGGGATAAGCAGCCACACGAGAGTTACCTTCGCCCTCAGCACCGAAGCATCCCTCCCTGACCCGACCTTTCCTCGCTGCCAGGAAGGCAGAACAGGCCCCCACTCACCCACATCGCCACGGCAGGGTTCGAGGCCCAACCCTGCTCCGCAGCACTTCTAAAATGTTAGCGCTGACTTTAGTTTTATGAATTTTTATCTCTAAAGTGACTTTAACATTAATGTGGGGCTGCAGTAAGTGTTTGGGAAAGGACGCTTTTTCCACTTGGGAAAACAGGGACTCATTTAGCTAACATTTAAACACTGCCGATCAGCAGCTAGGCCAGGTCACAATGAAAACAAAACCCCTCTTTAGATAAACGAACCAGATGAAAAGTGACCGAGCACATGAAATGTGAGGGAAAAACAAGAAATAGTCAACAATGGAATATATTTAGAGCACTGTTCGAGATAAAATATTATAGGGATTTGGAAAGGAAGTGGCAAAGGGGTAGACTGCTAAATATACTTTCTGGCTCTTCTCAAATTGTACAGTGCCAAAAGGAATGAGTCCCTGTTTAAATGATTCTGAAACGTTGTGAAATGAAATCTGGCCCCTGCAAATGAAATCTGGCCCCTGCACAAGTGAGCTACCTACCACCTTCGTCTGACGAGTCTGATCATGGTTCTTCATTAATCTATATTTTGCCTCTATCAAAGCCCAAAACAAATTCCACTGCTTTAAGGAAACTTTTTGGCTACCGTGTCTGCTTCGGTTCATATTTCTAGTTGCTTCCACAGCACACTGGTCACATATTACAAAGTGTTAGGACCGACCAATGTATTGCTTCAAATCTTTTCTTGTATTATCCACCTGGGTGTTGTCTGCCTTTCCAAACAGCACATACAAATTTTCAAAGAAGAGAATCCACCCTCTATTTTTTCTGAATTTGAAAAGTCACCATGGAGCCAGGCTTGGTGACAAAGGCCTGTGATTCCCAGCACAAGGGGAGGATCCCCGCCAATTGGAGGCCGGCCTGGGTTAGGCCTATTGCAGTGAGGGCCAGAAATCACAAGGCCCTGTTTCAAAAAACCAAAATACTACTACTACTACTACTAGCACTACTAACAGTACTGAGATGGGCTCCGTAGCGGCTGAGGAAGCACACTCTGGTCCCCTCATGGACAATCAATCTTCTTGGACTGAGTCATGATCTTGTGGCCACTGGCAGTTTACCTCCTGCCAAGGGTTCTTGAGCTAATGTCAAGAAAAGATCATGCCAGATATTTTACTGTGCGATAGTCATACAGTACTGTATTACCAAAATTTAAATTTGACCAGTCTCCCTCCCATGCAAGATCGTGTCAGTCACTTAAACAGTGTTAAACACTTTAACATCTCCTCATCTGTCTACGTAAACTTTAAACTTACTCTAGGTCTGTTATTACCCCATCTTTTCTATAAGGGGATGTACTGGGGCTGAGTTGTAGCTCCACGGTGGGACACCTGTTTACCATGCATGAGGCCCTGGGGTCAATCCCCAGCATGAAAAATGTGCTGTGTTTATAACATACAATCGTTATTTGTCAATTAAAAATGAAGAAGGGAAAATGTGCTTACACTCCTCTAAGCAGGGCTCATATGTAAAGAATGGTCACAGACTAGACCTGTTAGCTTTTCATCACTGTGACAAATTACTTGAGATAATCAACTTGAAAAAGACTCACAGTTTCCTAGGTTTCAATTTTTATCCCTGACGGTTTGGGCCTGTGGCAACACAGAACATCATGGCAGAAGTGTGTGGCAGAGGTGGAGCGGTCACTTCACGGCAACCAGGAAGCAAAGGAAGAGGAAGAAGAGGGCCAAGGTCCACTACCTCCCAACACCACAACCCCAACAAGGCCCCAACACATAGACCTTTGAGGACTCTCGCAATACACCAGTCAGAATGGCAGGCCACTGTGGACTAAGTACCCTCCCTTGGCACCCAGGGAGCAAGAGAACAAGGGTTTATTGAGTACCTGCTTAGGTGAAGCACATAACCAGGTAACACTTTGCAGAACATATTAGTTCCAAAGATGAAGAAATTAAGACTCCAAGGAATGAAGTTTCCCAAGTACTTCCAAAGAGATAAGGGCCTGCTAGAAGTGAGACTTGAACCCACGCTTTTTCACAGTTCCACTAGTCACGCCACTGACGGGTAGGAGGACGCCAAGACAGGGAAACACCAGGTTCTCTGTGAACCTGGGTCTCAGCTTGTCCCTACCACACCTGCGGGCAGGCACTGGTGCTGACTCCCCCAGGCAGAAGGTTGGCCAGGTGGGAAGTCCAGTGAGGAGCTTTGGGCTTCAAGGGAGGGGCCTCATGGGTCTTAGTCGAGCTCTGTAGACCTAGCACTTCCCCGGAGTTACGTCTTTGCTAAGGTGTCCCCTTCCCTGTCTCTGAGAAAATCAGTGACAGCTTCTCACTTGTTAGCCGAGCATCATCAGGGCCACAGTTCTCAAACTGTAGCAGGCAGCAGAATGCTCTGCAGGAAAAAGAGGCAGACTGCTGGGTCCTATCCAGAATTTCTGGACAGTGGGTTGGGTTAGGGTCTGAGAATTTGCTTTTCTCCGAAGTTCCCAATTGCCACGTTGCTATTCACCATACCACTTGGAGAATCACCCTTTCGAACTAGATATTAAGCTTTTTTTACGCTTCATGAACTCTTCTCATGCTTTAAAGATATTATGGTTTTGATTTCCTTTTATCTTTTCTTACAGAGACACAGAAACAAAATTCATAATAAAGCAACCTAATAGCTAACTGACACACAGCGGAAGGAAGAGGGCTGGATAATTCTCCCCGTGACACCAAGGCCTGCTCAACAGCAGCCCCAGGAAGACTTAGCACTACAATCAACTCTCCCTTAGACCCTGCAGTCCTTTCCTGAGGTCTCAGCACCGTTCTATTCTCACTGCCATGAAAGCTCCAACTTCAAAGCAGTTTCGGAGAAGCCTTCTTATCTTACTGGAAGGAGCCTCAACCAACTGGTCTACCCCCATCAGCTCCTCAGCCCTCTGGACCTTAATTTAAAGAGAAAACTTGAAGAGATAAGACCACTGCCTCAAAAGGCAGGCCATGCTGTTAACTGTGCTTTCGGTTTGATGTTCTATTTACACCATTCCCCTTCTCAGTTTGAGGTATCTGTGATTTTTTTTTTCTTTTTACACACTTGAGACACAAAATGCTTATTTATAAATATCTGACAATTAAACATAACAGCATGGAGTTTACATGATAATTTAACATCACCCCCCAATTTTCCAAATAGACCCAAAGGATACAGGTTACTGCAAAGGGGCGTGTTCAAGAAAAGCACGTGGTGTAGGCGTTCCCTATGTCTACTGTCAGCTGAATACCCTAGTTACTACCATCTTCCACCAGAATAGACCTGCATGTTCCTTCATCGCATCGTATCTTTAGAAGTCTTACTGTAACTCTTTTTCCCTCAGTTTCCCTCCTTCTGATGAGAGAGAAAAAAGCAAGATATATATTGCTGCTTCTTCAGTTTTTCCTCCTTTCTTCCCTCCTCCCACGCTGGGGATGGAACGTAAGCTCTACCCTGAGCTGTACTTTCGGCCTCACGTACGAATAATTCTATCTGTGACTATCACCTTCCTGCCTGAGTTAAAGTGTAAACACCTGAACAGTTAACAGTAACCAAGGCCAAATTTGAAAACTGCCTCAAAGTGATCCTAAAATTAGCCTGGAAATCCTGCCAAACAACCAATAAAAGACAATAATAGGACCAGTCCCCAGTCACCTGTGATTCGTTAACCGAATCAGTCGCTTCTGTGGTTACATAAAAAGATCACAAATCTGCCAACTTGACTCCGGTTATATTGATTGCTAAGCCCAACATAAAAACGGTTGTCGAATCTGAAAACTTTTCTTCAGTTTTAAAGAATAAACCCTAGTCATGACATTAGAAATGCTAATGAAAGATTTCTTGAGTCAAAAGGAGATATTTCAAAATAAATTTGCCAGTGTAAAAGTCCAAAGCCCCGCTATGGCCCTTCTATGGCTGATGAACTTTCCCAGCGATAGGCTGGGTACCGCTCAGTCTCCGGCGCACTAATTAGTCCCGTCCGGGGCCGTGCTCTGCGAACCAGAACATTCATCATTCGTGCAGCTTCCGCCCCAGGCCCTGCGCAGGGAGGCGGCCCTTTGCTGTCTGTCGTTCCCTCACAGGCTAATCACCTCTGGCTAATGCTCTTCAGTCGTTCTCTCCATCCTCCAGTGACAGGAACTGCACGGTCCTCACACAGCTTAGGCCGAAGAGTCGGATCTACTCGGTGTTAACAGCCCCGTGAGAGAACACGGCCGCCGTGGGGTAACTTAGTGCCCCTGTTACAAACCCAACACGTGAGAGCGGACATGTTGCCGCTGGGCCCCAAATATTAACCAGTAGAATGTAGCATTATGAGGACGCAAAAACCAATATTTTGTTCTTCCTTTGTTTGGTTTTATTATTTCTCTCTAAAACCTGCTCCTTAAAAATTTGCTCCTTTGGGGCCGGAAGGTTAGCTCAGTGGTTCTGGCGCCTGCCTCACAAGCGCAAGGTCCTGAGCTCGATCCCCAGTGACCACATATAATGCTGGGCGTGTAACAATCAACACCGCATACCACAATGCCGGATGTGGTGGCTCACGCCTGTCATCCCAGCACTCGGGAGGCAGAGACAGGAGGATTGCTGAGTTCGCGGCGGCTTGCCTGGGCACCATAGTGAGCTCAGGGCCAGCCTGAACTACAAAGCGAGACCCTGTCTCAAAAAGCAAAAAAAAAAAAAAAAAAAAATTTGCTCCTTTTGAAAATCTGGTCATTTACTAATTTGGATGGAAAAAGAGTTGAAATTCAGTCAGTGCCACAGAATTATGCTTTACATTTGGCAGCCTATTTAGCATTAGCAAATACTTACAAAGCACTTACTATGACTTATTATATGTCAGGCCCTAAATTTTACATTTAATCATAACAGTAAGTATATTACATAATACCATGATCATCACCATTTTATGAATGAGGAAACTAAACCACACAATAAATATTTTCCAAAGAGAAATCCAAAAACTTTTAACATTCAATTCAAGCAAATAGCTACACAGTAAAAACAGTTTGATCACATTTAAAAGGAAAACAATTATCCAAATAACCAACCAATAATTTTTTCTATTTCATTCTACCTCACAATCAATATGAGGTATGATAGAAAATATAGTAAATGCTTAAAATTTTTAAAAAATGATTACAGTAAAAGACGCATTTCCCTTTTTTTGAGACAGAGTTTTGCTTTGTAGTTCAGGCTGGCCCTGAGCTCACTATGTAGCCCAGGCAAGCCTCGAACTCAGCAGTCCTCCTGCCTCTGCCTCCTGAGCGCTGGGATTACAGGCATGAACCTCCACACCTGGTCTAATCTCCTTTTTAAAAGTGTGTATACACACACACACACACACACACACACTATGTTTACTAAATAATAACAATTCCAAAGAATGTGGTGATTAGCACTAAGGCATTTCAAAACCTTTTATTGTTTGGAAGGTTTATCTGATTATGGACAGTGGACTGTAGCAGGTTAAACACTTCCTTCAAGGTGTCTGAAGTAGCCAAAATCTCAGTAGAGCCTATGACGGGTGCTAATAAAGGAGAACAGAGAAGAGGGGCAGGGAAAAATGGGACCTGAAGGTTTAAATATATCTCGGTTCTTGGGAGTGGAGGAGCTCTGGGAATTATCTGCACGGGAAGTGTTTCAGGGCATGCAGACCCTCTAGCCCTGTGAGCCTCGAGCCCTTCCTCCCCTCCCCCACCCCTCCCAGCTTCTCCTTCCTGGGCTCCTCCCTCCCTCCCTGCCTCTCTCCTTTCCCTTTCTCCCTGTATATATGTCTGTGGAACATGTACCACTTCTCAATTCCTTTTACCTTTTTTTAGATCAATGTGATATCTACTTCTTAAATTTTTTTTGTATGTTGGAACCTTTATAATTATATGCCTAGGTGTAGATATTTTATATCACAGCCATTTGGAGTCCTATAACCTTCATATATCTGTAGGCCCAATTTTTTCCTTCCATTTTTCACATTATCATAATTTTTTATTGGTACATTTTATTGGTACATATACACCTCACAATTACACTCCACATTAAGAATTTCTACCCGTATATGACACATACTTCTCATTTTTTCCCCTCCCTTATCCACCCTACCTCCCCTCCACCCCTTATACACCCCTCGTTTCCTTCTTTTTTTTTTTTTTTTTTGAGGCAGGGTCTCACTTTGTAGTTCAGGCTGGCCCTCAGCTCACTATGTAGCCCAGGCAAACCTCCAACTCAGCGATCCTTCTGTTTCTGCCTCCCGAGTGCTGGGATTACAGGTGTGAGCCACCACGCCCAGCACTGTGGTATGTGGTATTGATTGCCGCATTCTATGTGGTTACCAGGATCGAACTCAGGACCTAGCACTTGCGAGGCAGGCGCCTGAGCTAAATCTCCGGCCCTCTACTTCTTAAATGTTAAAAGACAAGTTAGCTGTTTCTTTGAGTCAATACGCTAATAAAGAAGTTGGACTAAGAACAAGAAGTCAGGCTGAATGTTGCCGAGTTTGGAAGTACTGGGTTGTCAGCAGTGATAGAGCTGTCTGAAGCTATGTCCGATAATAAACCACATTCGATGAAATATTTGTCACTTAAACCGCACTATGCCATCACCTGCTTCAAAAACAAGACCTAGTTGGAAAATGATTAGCCCTGAACACTAGAGATGAAAAGCACCAGCCCGAGCGGGCCTGTCCTGGTCTTAGTGCCTCACGGTAGCCACCAGGCAAGAGGACAGCGATGGCTGTGAGCCAAGGGCCGGCTGGCTGGCCGAGGCGGAACTGGGGACAGACTGGGAGACAGAGGGTCACCAAGGCAGAAGCCCTACAGTTTTAATTCACTAATTCTACTTCCGTAAATTTATCCTACAGAGCACTAGGAGACTAGGATGCATTACCCGGAAACTAAGCTTTATACCGTCAAAATGACTGGGTAAATTAAACAGTAGAAACAAATAACATGGAAAATGTTCATGTTAAACACTTAAAACTCACCCACTAATGAGTTACTTACAATTGTAACTATATAATATAAATATAGCTACTGAGAGAGAGAACAGAGAGATATAGGGGTGGATGTAGTTATAAATGTAGATATAGCCATAGCAATCCAATTAGCTCTAGAATATGTGGGATGTACATAGATTTATATAGACATAGATTTTAATGGTTTAATGGACAGTATACAATATGGCATTTTTATACAGGTAGAGACATTCAAATGCTAATAAAGACCTGCTGAGTGATGAGATTTGTGGTAATTTTAACATATATTGTTTGTATTTTTCCTGAAGAAACATAGGAATATTGTCCCACATGGACACACACTTTATTCTTCAATAAACAAGTACAGTAGTACCTTGGTTCATGAACTTAATTTGTTCCGCGGTTCTGGGGAAGACGGCCATGTTTACACTCACTGGAGAAGGCGGCCATGGTCATGTTGCTCACCTGATGCAGAGTTCGCAAACGGAAGCAAAGTTTTGCTGAGCATTTCCCTTTGCAGATCCAACTGTTTGCAAACAGAAGCACTAGTAAAAAATAACATATATAAACCTTTTAGTAGACTACATTCACTTAAAGTAAAAATAACCAAGTTATTATACACACTTTCACATACTTATATTCTTTTCCTGCCCTAATCATGCAAATGTAGGCTCCTGCCCTTTGGGTTTTATTGCAAGTAGACCTGAACGCACCGTGGAGTTCGGGCTGGTGCGCGTGCCGGGGCCTCCAGGTTAGGGATAACTGTACTGGCAGTACTTGAACTTGTAAGTCCCCTTGTTGGATATCTGACTTTTCACATCCATTCTAGGGCACTAAAATGCCTGTCATCTGTAACACGATTAAAAGTTCACTTACTGGGCTAGAGATTTGGCTCAGTGGTTCCGGCACCTGCCTCGCAAGCACAAGGTCCTGAGTTCGATCCCCATAACCACATACAATGCTGGGCGTGGAGACTCACGCCCACCAGCAATCAACACCGCATACCACAGTGCTGGGTGTGGTGACTCACACCTGTCATCCCAGCACTTGGGAGGCAGAGGCAGGAGGATTGCTGAGTTCCAGCCTTGCCCGGGCTACATAGTGAGCTCAGGGCCAGCCTGGACTACAAGGCGACACCCTTGTAGTTTTTTCACTTCCTGGTTATGTCAGTGCATTTCCTTGGGGGACATCTCCAGGTTTTTCCAAGGGAAGAGTAATTTAATTGGATGCCATATTCTATAATAGCAAGCAAAATGGAATCCAGTCTATCGGGCCCAGCACTAATAACTGGGTAGCACGCAGACCAGGAGCATTTGTCCTGGCATCCAGGGCCTTCTCACTTTCTCTGTCTGGGACTGTCTCCTTCCTCAGTCTAATAACCAAGGAAACGCGGCCACCTCCCAGGGAGTATCGCCTCAGAGCCAGACATTTCTGGTACAATATCCTCTCTGTGAGTGTCGGTCCCAGCTCATACAAAATGCTTTCAAGAAATAAATATAGAAATTTTCTTTTCAGCTCAGAAGACTGCAATTCAGATACATGACAGAAGGGCTGTGTTGTGCACCAAAACTCCAGGCAGCAACAATTACCAAATCCACGTTAATGCTCTCCGTTATGCTGAAGCATCTCTAGAAACAGTGCCAGGAGCAGAAATGCTGTGTGCAGAACCTCCCGGCACAGAGGTCTCACAGGAGGGGAATCTCCCTTGCTCTTTAACTTTCTGGAATTTAGTTCGTGGCCCCACAAACTTTTTAGTTCCTTATTAGAAGTTAGGCTTCTAGTGACAGTAATTAAAGGATAATTATACCAACTTTTTCTTGAATGGGCTAAGACAGGATGAGTCATCATTAAGGGCAATGAATAAACCTCTCCCCGCGCTAGTACCTGGCTTCTTATGCCAGAAACTCCTTCAGAAAATACTGAGCTAATAAACTATATTCCTGAAAGATTTCCTAGCCTTTAAGTCACTGTTCTTTTTTTCTATTCAAACTAACAAACACAATCATTGTCTAAATTCCTTCCAATCACATATAACCTTTGCGTGTTCAGTGTCAAATGCCTCTTTTCATTTCAACATCATAGTTGAGTGACTGCTACCAACAGTACAGACACAAGCAGCTATTGCAAAGAGGTAGTGACTTCATCAACAGGTTATGGAGCAGAGGTTATTTAGGAATACACAGGTTGAAATTTACTTGTTTTCCTACAAAGTTATTTGACTATTACAAACACCATAAAAAATATTCACTTACAGTAACAAAAGTGGGATTTATTGTACATTTCCTGTTTCTGCTGAAGTCTTGTGATAAGTCATGTTAAATCCCACAGGCAGACAAAACACAAGAAAATGTTGGGGCCGGAGATTTAGCTCAGTGGTTCCAGCACCTGCCTCGCAAGTGCAAGGTCCTGAGTTCGATCCCGGTGACCACATACAATGTGGGGCATGGTGACTCACGCCCACCAGCTATCAATACCACATACCACAGTGCCAGGCATGGTGGCTCACGTCTGTCATCCCAGCACTCAGGAGGCAGAGGCAGGAGGATTGCTGAGTTCCAGGCTTGCCTGGGCTACATAGAGAGCTGAGGGCCAGCCCAAACTACAAAGCAAAACACTGTCTCAAAAATAAATAAATAAATAAGGAAAATATAGCCCAGATATATATATATATATATATATATATATATATATATATATATATATATATATGGAATACATAGGGGTTTTTTTGCTTGTAACTATATTATACCTTCTGCATGTTTAGAGTCTCTGGGTTGTATTTCTGAATTGGTATGTAATCATTTTGATTTAAAAAAAATAATTGTGAGCACTCTTAAGAAAACAATCACCTTGTTACGTTTTGCATAGTATGTTAGACTATAACATCAAGGCTAGATGTCCTAGGTTAGAGTTGAGGTCGTTTCCTTAGCAATGTAGGCTTGCTTCTTAAAAATAATAAATAGTAAAATCACCTTCCCCAGCACCTCAGTCTAAAGTTACAGCTGTATTTGGTTACTCTCTGGATGGGAAATAAACTGGTTGCTTTTCTTCCTGGCTCCCAAGCCTCGCTCCTGAATCCTTTCCACACACACAACTCTTATTTCAAAGAGAAACCCCAGCAGGAAGCTGGAAGCCGGGGCTGTGAGAGAGGGCAGCCACGCCCACTTCCCCAGACGCCAGCGAGTGTTTCAAACACTTGCCACGTGGGGGGCGGGGGCGCGCGAAAGAGTCAGATCCCAGATTCATTAAGATTTCTGCCATGGGGCGGAGGGTTAGCTCAGTGGTTCCCATGCCTGCCTCGCAAGCGCAAGGCCCTGAGTTCGATC
>PVIC010025084.1:0-25568 GCA_004025085.1 Thryonomys swinderianus
GGGGATTGAACTCAGGTCCTTGCGCTTGCAAGGCAGGCGCCGGAACCACTGAGCTAACCCTCCGGCCCACAACTGGCTTTTTGTCAAAAGGTCAATGTTTGCATTTGATGTGCTTTTTTACAATGAATATGATCTTTGCTGTTGTATGATTACTGATTATTTGTTAAATGTTTGGTCATATTTCATTAGTTTGTGAGCAACAGATACAGCACTCAGGTCATTAGTCTATGGTATCAGATTTGATATAATTAAAGCCTGAAAACAGCTGCTCACAAGCATTAGAAGATCCAAAGTAAGAAAGCATCCCAAATGCTTTCACTTCCTTAAAATTAATTGATAGAGAATATCACACTTCATTTTCAGAGCTACCAACTACGCTATCTTTTGTCATCCCTTTGTGCTGTCTCTTAAGTGTCACATGCAGATCATAGAATGTGTCTTTCCAGATAGCACTTTCTTAAAATTCCAGTAGCTCCATTTTCAGATTTCCAGAATCTCTCCAGTATAAGTAGACAAAATCAAATTCTTCAACTTTACTTTTTTCTGGAGTAAAAAACATACCATTACCGCCATCTTACAGAACTCTTAAAAATCCCTACTAAAATTCCATTGCAACTGCTACAATGCTAGAAAATTCCTTATAGCTTTCTCCACAGCACAGAAAATGTAGAATTTTCTAAATGTATTTTTAGATTTGGAAAATATTTCAGTTCCTTACTTTCAGGGTCTCTTTCAAAAATTTGCAGTTTTTTCTCAAATATTTTGACATCACAAAACATCCTCTCCCTGTTTTTCCCTTTCCTTGTTTTCCCTACACCTTGTAGATTTTTGTGGAGTACATGTAAGCATAATGTGAAACCTCTTTAAAAGAAAAAAATGAGGTAGGTAAGCCAGGCCATATCAGCGAGCTGTGAATATTCCTGCTGTTTTTCATTCATATACAGCCAAATTTCATCCAAGCAGGCTACAAATCTTTCCTCTGTTCTCTGTTCAGCCACCAGACATTATTGTTTCTAAGTAAAGCATTTTATTATGCCTTAAATTCATCAAGAAGTGCTTGAAACTGTTGAAAATTAAAGAGCATGAACCAGGACACAATTCACCATTTTTGTGAATTCCATCTTTGAGGATCTCTATTTTTTTTTTTTTTTTTTTTTTTTTTTTTTTTTTTTTTTTTTTTTTTTTTTTTTTTTTTTGCTGCTTTCCCTGGTACGAAGAGCTTCTTGATAGAGAATGCAATGAAACCGAATAACAGCATGTTTTGCTTCTTTAATAAAGAACTGTATGAAATCAGATGTTGCCTCCACCATCCAAGGTGGCCCATCACTAGTAATAGAAGCCACTTTTTCTCTTAAGTCTTGTGACAAAAAAATCCTCCATCACAGCACTGTAAATGTCCCTTGTATTTTTCCAGGCAAAGACACCCGTTTCACCAGCTCTTTTCTCATGATGTCACTAACAGCATAACACAAAATTATTGCTAGCTTTGCACGATTATTTATATCTATGCTTTCAGCCCAGCACATGCAGTAACAGGCTGCCTTTTGTAAGTCAGTGGTGAGCTGCTAATGTGACTTGCCAAGTGCAGGACTTGATCTTCAACAGTATTTCTGCTAAGTAGCAGCTCAGAAATGCATTACATAATTTTATCCTTGTTTGGGAAATCATAACAAAGGGATTACTACCAGACAACATGGCCATTTTGATAAAATTCCCATCAGAGAAGGGTTTACCATGTTTTCCTATGCACAGTGAAATTTGAAAATTGTCAGCTGTTGGATTTAGAAAGATAGCTGGAAAAACTTAAGATAATGGGATTAATAATTTCCTCAACTCCAAGAAATTTAGCTTCGCCAATTTGGCAACACTTTTGTGTTTGATGTCAAAGTGCTCTCTGACACTCAATATGCAACACACAGCACTTTACAGAATACATAATGCTTTCCCATTGCATTCAGTCACTGCAAAGGACACTAACCAGTGATCTTCTGTATGATTTCAATTTTTCTTTTTCCTACAGTCATTTTCTGGTGTTTAAAGACTTAAAGTGTACAAAACCAGTTTTCCTAAAAAAAAATTAAGCACCCAATACAAATATATCCCTATACCAAAAATAGCTAACACTATTAGTAACACTAAAGAAGTGGATATTCCTTCAATCAACAGTGTGTGCTAGAGATTCTCAGCTGAGGTTCCTCCTGACTTTGCTGACCAGTGATGACAGCTTTTAGCCTGCCCTGAAAAGGCATCTGACTGCATTTCTTACCTTGTAGGATAATAGGGGAGATATCTCTATCACTATCACTATCTCTATCTCTATCTCTATCATCTATATGTGTATATATATATCCCCTATTAGCCTACATATATATATATATATATTACACTCGTGTTTTCATAAATTCTCCACAGATAACTATGATGCAGCAGATTCAAATATGCTCAGGGAACAGCACAACATTAAAAGAATCTCAGTCTTGATTAGAGCATCTCTGCTAAATCTTAGATACTAAATTTTAATTTTTATAAGAAAACTCAAAGCTAAAATCTTGTATTAATAAAAATGAATATATTGAACTCATACACAGTCATATATACATAATATATATCTATAATGTGTATTTGGGGATCTGTAAATGTATCTCCATCCATCCATCCATCCATCCATCCATCCATCCATCCATCCCTGGCAGCATGCTGACTGGAAATGCAAAACTCAGATGAGTCACAGCTTGCAACATTACCTAGTGCCAATGCTTGGTGTCTGGGGCAATGCTAGGGCAGTTTTGCTTAAATGCCAACAGAGAGAGTTCTATGTCCCTGCTGTGGGGTACATGCCATAGTTTTGCCACTACCGATACAGACAGAGTGTGTAGAATGATATGACACTCCATCTAGGAAAAGTTAACATTTGGAAATGATGAAGAAGGGTCTGGAAAACTGGGTGAAACCATATATATATATATACATATATATATATATACATATATATATGTATATATATGTATATGTATTTTTTTTTCTGGAACCTGGGATTGAACTCTGGCCCTTGTGCTTCCAAGGTAGGTGTGGTACCACTTGAGCTAAATCCCTGACCAAACTATTATTTTTACAGGCTGTAAATGGCTCGTATTTAGACTTCATTGTTTAGGACCTGGCCGACCTGCAGGGGGTCGGAGTAGGGAAGCAATAACATGATGACAAAACTTTCAGATACTCTGGTCTCTATCTGTACAATGCCAGCAAATCAAGAAAGGACCAATGATGAGATTTGGGAAGATGGCTGGAGTTAGTGTTTCCATCTGGGAGAAGTGGAAATCCTATGTAGCCTCCAACACATGGTCCTTTAGGGGACATGCAAGATCCAAACTAGCATTCCTGCTTTCAGCTCCAGTCCTACTATATGTTCCCAGCCATATAGTATAACACCTCAAGATGAAATCTTATAGCACCATTAGAAACTAGTAGCTTGAGTGCTTGCTGTGAACTGATCACTGAAGTGAGCGCTCCATGTATGCCACTTGGCTTCCTCACAACTTTTATGAGGTATTCTAATAACCACTTTCTAGGTAAAGGAACTGAGGGTCACAGAGTAACTTGGCATGTTCAATCAGTGTCAGAGCCAAAATTTGAGTTTAGAGCTTTCGATTCTTAAGTTCATGGAACATGTACATCGTTATAGTATCAACACTGAGAAAAACCAGACATAGTGGAACATATGAATTCAAATGAAGATTTCAGAGTACTAACTGCAGTGACATCATTATCTTCTCAGACTGTAAATATAGAATTATCTGTAGAGGGAATTAACAGTCCAGTAATGAAACTGACTCCGGTGCATAACCAGGTTATTTCTCAGTTTTGATGTCTTGTTTGGCGATTAAACATCTTATTCATGCAATTTGTAATCTATCCTACCAAATAAACTTGAAAAAATATTTTTGAACTTTTTCAGTGCTTTGCACATGGAAAATGTGCACCAAATGTATACCGGGTACATTGGATTCTCTTTTGTGTCATAATTATCCCTAATCATATCTCTGTAACATATCCAAAACAGCGTTCCCAGACTTAACACTCATACCTACTTTAGATCTACTTCAGCCCAGCTTTCCTCATCTCAGCCTAGCAACTTTCCCCTTGCAGGTATTCATTCTCCAACTTGTAAGTCAATTTTGACTTCATTTCCCTCATATATCCCTGCTAATCTGTCAGAAAATCTTTCTGTCTCTTCTTGAAAAATGTGCAGAAGCTAAGCACTTTCATTGCTACTTGTGTGATCCACGTCACTATTATGTCTTACTTGATGTATTTGTTTTCTAGGGGGTTCCTTAATAAAGTATTACTGTATAGTTTAAGCAATAGATTTTCTTTTTTCCTCTTGAGACACGGTCTTGCTTTGTAATTCAGGCTGGCCCTGAGTTCACTATGTAGCCCAGGCAAGCCTCGAACTCAGCAATCCTCCTGCCTCTGCCTCCCGAGTGCTGAAATTACAGGCATGAGCCACCATGGCCGTAATAAACAATAGATTTAAAATTTTACAGTTCAGGAGTCCACAGCTCCAAATTAAGTTGTTGGCAGAATTGGTTCTTCCTGGAAGCTGTGAGGAAAGGATCTGTTTCAGGACTCTCTTTTTGGGCTGTATAGTTAGCGGGTTTCTCCCTGTGCTTCTCTATCACGTTCTTTGTATATCTTTGTGTTCAAAGTTTCCCTTTTACAAATCATACTGGAATAAGACCAATCCTAAGGCCTCACTTAATTACCTCTGTAAAGACTGTCTTCAAGTAAACTTACATTCTGAAGTCCTGGAGTTAAGGACTTCAACATATGAGTTCAAAAGGGTACAGTTTAACCCATGACTCTTGGATCATTGTGGAGCCTTTTACCTGATTGCTTTGCTTTTTGTCTTCTATAGCCTATTCTCCACAAACAGTTATACTTGTATGATGAAAGTCAAATCCTATCCTTAATCAGTTGAAAATCCCTATGCTTTGCCATGAGAATAAAAGTCAAAGTCTTTACAATGACCCACCAGGCCATGTGATTAGGTCTCCTTCCCATCTCTGAATTATCCTTAGCCTCACACGTTCTGCTTCTACATGGCCTTTCTTATTAACCTTTAAGACAACACACAGGTTTTCATATCATCATACTTTTGTGTTGTATTTCTTCTGTCTGGAATATTCTATCCCAGAGTTGGCATGTCTTGTTCCTTCTTTTTTTTTTTTTTTTTTTTTTTTTTTTTTTTTTTTTTTTTTTGAGACAGGGTCCTGCTTTGTAGTTCAGGCTGCCCCTGAGCTCACTATGTAGCCCAGGCAAGTCTCAAACTCACAGCAATCCTACTGCCTCTGCCTCCTGAGTGCTGGGATTACAGGGGTGAGCCACGCCTGGCCCTGTTGTATGTGGCTATCAGGGAATCAATTTTGGAACCTTGCAATTGCTAGGCAGACGCTGAACCACTGAGCTAAATCCCTGTCCCAGGCCTGTCTTGTTCTTTTTTTTTTTTTTTTTTGAGACAGGGTCTCGCTTTGTAGTTCAGGCTGGCTCTGAGCTCACTATGGAGCCCAGGCAAGCCTCAAACTCAGCAATCCTCCTGTCTCTGCCTCCCGAGTGCTGGGATGACAGGCGTGAGCAACCACGACCAGCACTGTGGTATGTGGTATTGATTGCTGGTGGGTGTGAGTCACCACGCCCAGCATTGTATGTGGTTACCGGGGATCGGACTCAGGACCTTGCGCTTGCGAGGCAGGCACCGGAACCACTGAGCTAACCCTCCGGCCCAGGCCTGTCTTGTTCTTACTTTCAAGTCTATTTAAATATTTCTAACTTTGCCAGGCTTACTGTGATGTTCTTATTTAAAAGAGCTTTCCCTTCTCCAGTATTCCTTGGCAGTTTTTATGTTTTATTTATCACCGTAGGACTCATCCCCTACTGGTATATTATATAAATTTTACATTTTTGATTGTTTCTTCCCCTCTGTTAGAATGTGGCTCAGTGAGATTTGTTTTCTGTTGGATCCTCAGCGTCTAAAACGTTATTTACTGGGAAGCAGTCAATACATATGTATAATATTTTAACATTCTTTTAGACATGCTGAAACTGAAGAATAAAATTTTGGAGTAGAACTGAGGTGGCCTGGTTCAAAGCTCTTTGTACTATAACTAGGACATAAATATTTTTTATAATGATGTCAATTTATATATGTTAATCTTAAAAATAAATTCTTATTTTCATATTAAATCCTGCCTTCTGCTTCATAAGGTTACTTCTAAACAGCCAATTTAGCTCATTGTATTGTTTAATTAGTCTAATTCTATAACTTGTATAGCAAGTACCATTAAAGCCCCCAGGCAAAAGCTACTTCTCAGTTAATTCAGTGGCCTCTGTACCATTAATGATATCAATAGTATTTTTTAATGGGATACTTTTAGTTTTTGTAAGGAAACACATAGATATGGAAAACTTAAATGTTAGGAAAGAGCTACAATAAATTATCTCCAACTGTTAAAGAATCCTCAGCCCAGCCCTACAAGGCTGAACCTGTCTCTGAGCTTTCCACCTTTTTGTCCCAGGCCCGAGGCACAGCTCTTACTTTGGGACTCTTCTTGTCTTGGGTAGAATTTACTCTTTTCTGGATTGTATGTCTTTCTCTTGAATTACTTATTCTGGTACTCTCATTTTCAAGTAAATTCTTTAAAAAGGGTCAGAAGAGATAGATTCCATGAGTGCTTGAATGTCTGAAAATATATTTACTATACCTTCACACTGGATTGTCCCTTTGTCCCATGCACAGCCCTGGATGGGGACATACTGGTGACTCTGCTCCAGCTCCTGGGAAGTTTTCATCTGTCGCATGAGTGTTTTCTCCTCTATGGCTTTAAAGATGTATGATTCAGCCAGACGTGATGGCTCATGCCTGTAATCCCAGCACTTGGGAGGCAGAGGCAGGAGGATTGCTGAGTTCAAGACTTGCCTGGGCTACATAGTGAGCTCAGGGCCAGCCTGAACTACACAGCAAGACCCTGTCTTAAAAAAAAAAAAAGATGTATGATTCAAAGTAACCACAGGGAGATACAAAAAGGCCATGGCCTGTCCAAATTTGCATCTAGAACAAAGGACACCTCTTCTCCAACTAAATAATGGTACAGAGTTGGAGACAGAATAATGATGATGACAGAAGTAGAGTTACAAAACTACCTGACTAATCCTGCTCTGTCAGTGTACCAGTGACAAGTGCTTTGGAAATATTGTTTCATGTCTCTATGCTTCCCACCCATCCCTTCCATGTTCTCAGTAAAGACAGTGAAACAGCCATAAGGAAAGCACCATCCAGTGATGTGTGTGGTGGCTGGGGGCTGGCCGAAGGCAACAGAGGGGCTTATGAGACAGTAGGCTAATTAGAGGATTTGGGGCATATAAAAGAAATAGTAGTGTTTGTGGAAAACTTTATGACATATAAGGTACTATCACAACACATCATTTAAATTCCAGCAGTATTTAAACAACATTCTAGTAAGAAATGAATACAAAATAACCAAGAATTAGAAATAGCTTCAATGTATTACATTAGAAAATATAACTGAGGGCTGGAGGGTTAGCTCAGTGGTTCCGGCGCCTGCCTCGCAAGCGCAAGAACCTGAGTTCGATTCCCGGTAACCACATATAATATAATGCTGGGCGCGGACACACGCCCACCAACAATCGACACCGCATGCCACAATGCTGGACGTGGTGGCTCACGCCTGTAATCCCAGCACTCGGGAGGCAGAGACAGGAGGATTGCTGAGTTCGTGGCGGCTTGCCTGGGCACCATAGTGAGCTCAGGGCCAGCCTGAACTACAAAGCAAGACCCTGTCTCCAAAAAGCAAAAAAAAAGAAAATATAACTGAGTAAATCAATGTTGATTCATATGTATGGGATAATTTGTGGTCATTAAAAATAATTTTCAAAGAATATTTGATAAGATGAAAAATGTACCTACATGAGAAAACATGAAATTGCTCCTTGTACATAACAAAGTGATTGAATATCAGGAATTTCATCCATTAGAAATAGGATACAAGTTTATACAATATTCCAATTCATAAAATTTTCGAGTGTGTATAGGTTGTATGGAGCCATTACACCATGTTATATGTAAGAGTTGAGTGTATTTAGATTTTGATATCTGAGGAAGGGGAGAAAATCCTGAGACCAGTCCTCTGCAGATACCAAGGGAATGACTGTACTTTTTGAAAGCTTTCTTAATAATGTGCTAAGTACATTATTATCTCTGAATCTTTTCTGCATAAGGTGGTGTTCTTTGGAAAATGGTGGTGTGATTGTACCACCCAACTGCTTGGACGGGCCTGCAGGGGCCAGAGGCTTAATGGGACCCTCAGAAGGAAGTCCTTGGGAAGTGAGGGTAGGGAGAGCCCAGAAGAAAGTGTCCTGTAGTAAAAAAGCTTCTGAAGCAGCTGGACTTTGTAGGATACCTGGTATCTTAGTTTTCTTGTGCTGAGTCAAATTACCCAACATGCAAAGTTAAAAGAAAAAAAGATTTATTTTGGCTTCTACTTTGTAGAGGTTTCAGTCCACAGTGGGCCAGATCTAAGGCAAGATGGAATGGCAGAGAAGCATTGCAGAAGAGAAGCAGTCCATGGCAAAAGCACAGCAGGCAGAGGCAGCAGCAAGCAGGCAGCAATACTAAAGCAGCTTCTCTGTGTCTCTTTGTATTCGTTCCATCTGGGCTGCCCCAATTTTTTTTTTAGGTTAACATTTAATGTATTGAGTAACTTGTTGTAAACACCAGCCATAAATAAAAAAGAAAACTGGTCTTAGTATGAAAAAATTTTAGGATGATTACATTCATGGACAAAGTGAACAATTCTAAACAAATTTCAACTGAATGTAGAAGTTTATTTTTGGAAAGAAAAATCCTAATGAGTTACAGCTAAAATTGAGTTTATTTCACAAGTGAATATTACAATTTTAATGAACTAAAAGACAAAAAGAAGGGCCGGAGGGTTAGCTCAGTAGTTCCGGCACCTGCCTTGCAAGCTCAAGGTCCTGAGTTTGATCCCCGGCAGCCACATACAATGCTGGGCGTGGAGACTCACACCCACCAGCAATAAATACTGCATACCACAGTGCCAGGCGTGGTGGCTCACACCTATAATCCCAGCACTCGGGAGGCAGATACAGGAGGATTGCTGAGTTCGAGGCTTGCCTGGGCTACATAGTGAGCTGAGAGCCAGCCTGAACTACAAAGCGAGACCCTGTCTCAAAAAAAAAAAAATATATATATATATGTATGTATATATATATATGTATGTATATATATATATATATCTCATCTCAATAAATATACAAAATAAACTTGGTAAAATTCAACACTCATTCTAAATAGAAATTCTAAATGAAGTAAAAATAGAAGAAACTGCCTTAATCTGATAAGGTCTATCTCCTAACATCAAATGTAATTTCCCTAAGGAATTGTTAAGTGTATTCCCTTTAAAATGAGAAACAAAGATGTTTGTTATTACTGCCTTCCCTGACATGCTTTTGGACATACAAACTAGTAGATAAGATAAAAAATGAAAAATTGCAAGATTTAAGGCCAGGTGTGGTACACTCCCATCCTCTCTGGAAGGCCAAGACAAGAAGATTGCAATTTTGAGCCCAATTTAGCAGCTTATCAAAATCCTGCCTCAAAATATAAAATAAATAAAATTTTAAAGAGTGTAGTTTAGTATGAAAGTGCAGAGTTCAACCCCTAGTACAAAAAAAGAGAGAAAAGGAAGAAAACCAATTTGGAGGAATCTATCATTTACATTGTTTAGGTTAAAGACTCATGTAGAGAAATCAATTGCTGTGCATACATCAGCAGCAAATGGTTAGCAAAGACAATCAGAAAAACCATTTCCACCATCAAAAACGTGAAGACAACCTACAAAATGGGAAAAAATGCTTTGCAAATTATTTATCTGAAAAGGGGCTTCTATTGAAATGACAATGAGATACAAGTTCATACCCAATACAGTGTCTTGGATCATAAAATTACAATGCTAAGTATGTGTCAGAAAAGCCGACAAGTACACTGCTGATAGGAGTGTACATGGTGCAGCTACTCTGGGAAATAGCCCAGCAGTTTCTCAAGTGGTTCATTAGTCATAAAACATTAGTAAGTTAACCAGAAATTCCACTCCTAGGTATGTACTATATACCCACTAGTTATAAAACATATATCCACACAGAAGTTCATACAGGAATGATTCTATCATTTTTCATAGTGGCAAAAGAGTAGGAACAAGGAAAATGTCTGTCAATTGATGAATGAATAAAACTCCAGCCTATCTATACAATGGACTACTAATAGGCAATAAAAAATGAAGTAGTAATATGTACTACTACATGGGTGAACCTTGGATATATTATGCTAAATGACAAAAACCTGACACAAAGGAGCTACATACTGTATACTTTTGTGGCTTATGATAGACCAACTCAATTTCTGGTATATATCTTACTTTTGCATACATGCATCATGTAATGTAAAAGGTTGTTCAGTGCAGCCTGTACACAGAGTAGTAAAGAGTGAGCTTGGATGAGTCTTAGTACCAGAATGTTGAGTAAGAAAAGCTAGTCTTAGAAGGGTACATCCATAATGAGACAAAATTAAATTCTATATTATTTAGTGACACTCAAAATAGTATGATACTAGCATCAAAACAAGCACATAAACTTCATGGAGCAGAATAAAAAGCCTAGAAATGTAGTCAGTTGATCTTTGATAAAGCCATACACAATAGTGCAAGAATGATCTCTTCAATAAATGGTGGTTGTAACTGGGTATGGTGACACATGCCTGTAATCCTAATACTTGGGAGGCTGAGGCAGGAATAATGCGATGAGTTCAAGCTCATCCTGGGCTGCACAGTGAGGTTTAAGGTCAATCTGAAATACATAGAGAGATCCTGTCCAAAAAAAGTCTATAAGCCGGGTGTGGTGGCTCACGCCTGTCATCCCAGCACTCGGGAGGTAGAGACAGGAGGATTGCTGAGTTCAAAGCTTGCCTGGGCTACATAGTGAGCTCAGAGCCAGCCTGAACTACAAAGTGAGGCCCTGTCTCAAAAAAAAAAAAGTCTGTAAAACTGGATATCCTTGTGCTGAAAAATGAAATTAGACTTATTTTTCACAGCATACACAAAACTTCAACTTAAAATGTATTAAAGACTTACACAGAAGAAATGAAACTAAAAATTCTATAAGACAATGTGGGAACATCTTAGCATTGATATTGGCAGTGATTTTTTTCAGATGTGATTCCAAAGCACAGGCAATGAAAGCAAAACTACACAGGTAATATATCAAACTAAAACACTTCTGCACAGCAGAGGAAAGAATTCCTCATGCCTCTGAGGATGGCTGTTGCCAAAAAAGTCAAAAGATAAGTATAAAGAAGACATGGAAGAATTGGACCCCCCGCATGCATAATGATGGGAATCTACACTGTACAGCCATTAAGGAAAATCATATGGAGGTCCCTAAAAAGAAATTAAGAAATGGAACTATCATTTGATTCAGCATTGCCTTCAGTAGTAACCAAAGAAAATGAAATCAGTGTCTTGAAGAAATGCATGCCCTCCTGTGAAATCCTAAGAAACATCAGCATCTGTAGCATTCCCAGTAGCCAAGGTTTGGAAAGCACCTAGGTGCTCCTTAATGGATGAATAGACAAAAAAACCGTGATAGATACATGGAAAAAC
This sequence comes from Thryonomys swinderianus, assembly GCA_004025085.1. Lineage (NCBI taxonomy): Eukaryota > Metazoa > Chordata > Mammalia > Rodentia > Thryonomyidae > Thryonomys > Thryonomys swinderianus. The sequence continues at coordinate 11,748 of PVIC010025084.1, forward strand.
GTATAAGTATATACATTTGTGCATTATATAGCCTTTACAAAGGGTGTCTTGTCATTTACAACATGAATTAGCCAAGCATGATAATGCCTGCTTGTGATCCTAGCACTTGGGAGGCTGAGGCAGGAGGATTGCTGTGAATTTAAAGCCAGCCTAAACTACATAATGAGACCCTATAGCAAAAAAAAAAAAAAAAAAAAAAAAAAAAAAAAAAAAAAAAAAAAAAAAAAAAAAAAAAAAAAAAAAAAAAAAAAAAAAAAAAAAAAAAAAAAAAAAAAAAAAAAAAAAAAAAAAAAAAAAAGAAAAGTAAAAGAAAAACAATAACAATATGAATTAACCTAGAGAAGATTAGGCTAAATGAAATAAGCCAGACAAAAAGGCAAAGAATATGTAACCTCACTTCTATATGGAATCTAAAAAATGTTAAATAAGTACAGAATAGAACATTGGTTTCTAGGTGCTGGAGGTAGAGGAAATGGGTAGGAAATTTTGATCAAAGCAGGCAAAGATTCAGTTATACAGAATGAATAAATTCTGGACATTTAACATTCAGTATGGTGACTATTATTAATAACAGTGGGTTGTGTGCATGAAACTTGCCAGGGGTTGATCTCAGGTGTACATACACACATGGTAACTATGTGAAATAATGAATGTGTTACTTTGTGGTAATCATTTCAGAATATATATATATATATATATATATATATATATACATGCATAGTAAAGTGTCTTGTACACCTTAAATATACACAATTTTCTTTATCATGAACTCCTCAATAATTAGGAAAAACTGAAACTTGGAAAACTTTTTTTTTTTTTTTTTTTGCTTTTGAGACAGGGTCTCGCTTTGTAGTTCAGGCTGGCCCTGAGCTCACTATGGTGCCCAGGCAAGCTGCCGCGAACTCAGCAATCCTCCTGTCCCTGCCTCCCGAGGGCTGGGATTACAGGCGTGAGCCACCACGTCCGGCATTGTGGTATGCATTGTTGATTGTTGGTGGGCATGTCTCCACGCCCAGCATTATATGTGGTTACCAGGGATCGAACTCAGGACCTTGCACTTGCGAGGCAGGCGCCGGAACCACTGAGCTAACCCTCCGGCCCTGGAAAACTTTTGATAGTTGTTATTTTCTAACTTTGTGCGTATAGATCCAGAACTCAGATGACATTTCTGTTCACAGGAAAGGGATTTACAAAGTGCTGCACTTTGTCTGGGACCACACAGTAACAGCATTAGTCATGTTTTTGTCTCCCTCTCTGTACCTTTGTCCCCACCTCTGCAGCCCCACGTGGCTCTGCTGTCCTCTCTGCAGTCTGTCCTCATCCTGCCAGTGCTGGCCTTGGTTTCCACATGTCCTTTCTCCCTTGTGGCGCCTTCCTTTTCCCTGTTCCTTCAGAGTGAATCACTTTTCCTGGGCTGTGCTCTGCTGTACTGTTTTGTTCTCAGGGTTGAGTTATGAATAAGACTACATTAGGGCTTTTGTTCTGCCCTTTCTGTAGTGTTGTGCTGCTTAACTTGACACATTCTCAGCAAATCTCTTAAGAATCTTTACATAATTATCTATGTTTTATGTGTAAATGCCAAGGTTGATAAACTGCCCTGAGAAATTTAATTAAAAACTGAATAAGCTGATTTGAAATTTGAGAAGTGACATTTTATTCATTCCTAAATATATTTACACATAAACAGAACAAAATATGGTGCCACAATTCAAGAGAACTGAGCGTATTAATTGATTCTGATGGCGAAAGCTTAAGTGTATTATTCCATTGAAATTATGCAGATTCAATCTAATTTAACAATTCAGAGTTCAGCACAGCTAAGGTTGTCAAGCTCTAATAATAGTCATCTCTGTTAAGCAATAGTTTAAATATGAACCTTCTGGAACATTTTTCAGAGGTTGTTACATTTGACTGTCCTATAATGTAAGGATGCATTACTGTTCCAACAGGCAGCATGGTCATCAGTGTTAATTTTTCTTGGGTCAAGCCAAAATGAGATTGCTGGATCAATGTATTGAAACATTGAAATGTCACTTTATCATTCAAATAATTATAGCAGTGTTCAAAGGATTTACATTTTTTAAGGTCAGGTTTCTTGCCACAGGAAGTTTGTAGACATGCTTAGATTTTAGCAGAAAGACAGCTTCATTAATTCTATGAGTTCTGTTGTGTCATTTATTAGAATATGATTAGGTTTGTCGCCAACGTCATGTAAACAGTGATGGCTTGTCTAATCTCTGTGGAGCTAGAAAATTAATGCTCTGATACTAAAACGTGTTAAGAACAACTCTGGTAGTAGTAATGATAATTGAGGTGGACATCTTTAATATTAGAACCGTTTCTGAATCTTCTAAACCTGTGTTTAGCACCCTGCCATTCTGAGAGGAGAGTGAAGAGGACACACGTTTCATCATAGTGACAGCCTTTGTTAGGTTTGGGTCCTCTGTTGTCGTCAGGGCCTTGTCCTCTGTTCTACCCCTGCCACAGGACCAGGGGGCAAGAGAGGGGCATGGAGCTGGTCAAGGAAGGGCAACATCTGGAAGCGAAATCAATGCTCGGGGTTTAGAAGTAGAATAGCATCTTAGGGTATAAAATTCAAATGCAAAATAATATTCACAAGCCGAGTGTTTGACAGAACAAGTAAAATTAAGTTTACTGAGACCAAAGTGCATTTGGAGAGAAAAGGTGAAGGTGGTGGAAAGAGCTCAGAGCTCAGGATTAGGTGTGAAAAACAAACTACTGAGGTTTCAGTGCTACTTTGAGATCCTGAAAATTACCAGACCTCTCTCATCCTTCTTTTCCTTACATGTGAAGTGACTCATTTGTTTAGATAATCTTTAATGTATCTTTCCAGTAGGAAAGAGATAAAGGTCAGGCAGGAGATTTAGCTCAGTGGTTCCAGTGCCTGCCTAGCAAGTGCAAGGTCCTGAGTACGATCCTGTAACCACATACAATACTGGGTGTGATCACTTAACACTCACCAGCAATCAGTACCAAATACCACAGTGCCAGGTGTGGAGGCTCACGCCTGTCATCCCAGCACTGTGGAGGCAGAGGCAGGAGGATTGCTGAGTTCCAGACCTGCCTGGGCTACACAGTAAGCTCAGGGCCAGCCTGAAATACAAAGGGAGAACCTGTCTCAAAAAAAAAAAAAAAAAAAAAAAAGAGAGAGAGAGATAAAGGTTTTGTTACCTCCAAATAAAATAATTACTAGAGTTTTTCATAGCACATGAAATGACTACATCACATAAAACAGAGTCATTTATGTGTTGAGACAGCCTGAAGTAGCTATTTTAAGTAAATACCATTCTTGAACCTCTGCGCCACTCTGCTGTTCAACTCAATAGATTAAAAAAATTGGTATGTATGTGTGGATGTCTCCAAGTGTTTTGTTATTGGGCACCATGCAGTAGGCCATCTTGAAGAGTTCAAATTTTTAACATCAGGTCGGCGCTTTAGACTTTGGCGTTGTTCACGCTATTATTGATTACAGAGATTTGGTTCCATCTTAGTTGTGTCTTTAGCATTAGTTAAAATGCTGCATGTATTTTTTTTTTTTTGAGACAGGGTCTTGCTTTGTAGTTCAGGCTGGCCCTGAGTTCACTATGTAGTCCAGGCAATCTTCGAACTCAGCAATTCTCCTGCCTCTGCCTCCTGAGTGCTGGGATTACAGGCGTGAGCCACCACGTCCGGCTCTTGCATGTATTTCTGAAGACGCCTGCTTGTATCATGACTTTTCTCATTTTAATAGCTTTCCCTCCAACCGTAGCCCTTGGGATCATCTTTAGTTCATTTCACCTCTAACCTTTCCCATGGCTATGTGATAATCTTTAATGTATCTTTCCAGTGGGAAAAAATTCTCTATAATAAAGAGATAAAGGCTTTGTTACCTCCAAATAAAATAATTACTAGAGTGGGATGTCTCTTCTACCTAGATCAGGAGCTATCTTTTGATCTTTACTTTTCTTGATCCTATGTTTGAATCCTACAACATTTACTCCTTTTATACATTACATATTTTTCCAAGAAGAAGTATAATGCCTGGGACACTATGTTGTTTGTGCTATTTACTTGATTTGACTACTCATAGAACCAAAATTTTGGTGGTAATAAAATAGTTAACTAGGGTGATTAGTAATAAATCTGTCTTTGGCTACAAGTACCATAAAATCCCTACTTCAGTTGGCTTAAACAAAAAAGAAAATGGAAGGTAGATGGACTGGAAGACAGAGAGGCTCTAGAATTAACTAATCCATGGACTAAAGGCATCAAAACCCAGGGTCCAATAATTTAGGCTTCATACCAGTCAGCATCCTGGTTCTTCTTCATGGTTCTGAAATGACCACGGCAGACCTGCTTATCACTGCTGGCTGTGATAGTATTAACTGAACAGAATTTGTGTGTGTTTGTGTCTCTCTCTCTCTCTCTCTCTCTCTCTCTCTCTCTCTCTCTCTCTCTCTCTCTCTTTCACCAAAATCCCCTTTCCATACTGTCCTTCTTCCCCTGACAGATTTTTCCTAATATAACTGTAGGTTTATTTGTATAGCAATAAGTATGTAATTATCAAGTCTTATTTAATTGCTCTCCTGTTTTAGTTTTTTTACATAGGCATAATAAGAAGTATTGGCTCATGTGTGGATATCTTAGATTTGCATGGCTAACTGCTAGAATCATGCTATGTTGAAACTTTAGAATTAACTTCTGTCTGGAGGTTTTATAAAACCCCTGGTGCTCTAAGTCACTTTTATCTGAGAAGAAATTTTTTCATTGTTATTAGCACTATTTTCTCTAAGATTCTCATATTTGTGAATATTCCTGGCCTACTAGAAAATGAAATTTTTTGCTCTTTGTGAGGCTAATGTCATAGCCACAAAACAGGCAAGTGCTCCTGGGAAGACTGTGTAGACAGTGCCCCCCCCCATGGAATATATAGTCTTCATTTCCTAATCGTGAGTTTGCCTCATCTAGTTAATTAAATGGATTTTTTGGCATATATGATATCCAAATATATTTTAGTAAAAATAAAACATGGTCATAAATATTCCTTACTTAAGTAAGTTATATTAATTTATTTGTTAATTTATTTATTCTTCATGAGATAAGACCTTTCACAGAAATTTTTTCTTTTGAGTTTTGACAGAATTGGCACAAAAATGTCATATGAAGAGTGTTTCATTCCCAGTGTATGACTAGGTTTAAGTTGTTTAATTTAGGATGAGAGATAGATTAAAAACAACTATTTTTCTTTTTGTGTAATTCTATTCTTTTTTTTTGGGTGCATATTAGTAGTACAGAACTTTGAAATTCATTATTCTTTTTGGTACATTGATACCAGTGTATAACATATTTTTATTATTTCCATCCCATTTTCCCCTTTCCTTTCCCTCCTTTTTCTCTATAATGTCTTTCCTCATCTCTAGACCTTTTAACAACTTTTTTTTTTTTTTTTTTTTGCTTTTGAGACAGGGTCTCGCTTTGTAGTTCAGGCTGGCCCTGAGCTCACTATGGTGCCCAGGCAAGCCGCCGCGAACTCAGCAATCCTCCTGTTTCTGCCTCCCGAGTGCTGGGATTACAGGCATGAGCCACCATGCCCGGCACTGTGGTATGCGGTGTTGATTGTTGGTGGGCATGAGTCTCCACGCCCAGCATTATATGTGGTTACCGGGGATCGAACCCAGGACCTTGTGCTTGCGAGGCAGGCACCGGAACCACTGAGCTAACCCTCCGGCCCAACAACTATTTTTTTCTAATGTACACTTAAATTAAATATTAATCATAGTAAAATAAGTCGTTAGTCCATTTAATCTTTGGTGATTAATTTTTGTTTTCTTGATCTTAGCCCAGAAAATTGACTTCTTTTTTTTATTAATAATTCTAAATTATCAAGTTGTTTGTGCATACATGTATGCATGTGTGCATGTGTGTATGTGTGTGTACTGTCTACTGTCTGAGATGGGACTCAGGGCCTGGAGCAAACTCACCCAAGTTCACTTTTAAAAGGATATACAATTTAGTGAAAATTTATTAAATGTAGCATTTTAGTATGTTGAGATTACTGATTACCATGGTTTTATTTCAGAGTACTTCTATCACCCTGAAAGGAAGCCATATACTTTTTCTTTCTCAGCCCATGACAATAGCCAGTTTACTTTCTGTCTCTCCCTATTATCAAAATGAAATCATGCAGCATATGGTCTTTTGCATCTGGCTCCTCTCAGCATAATATTTTCAACATTCATCCACAGTATACATAGCATGTATGTATCAACTCATTATTTCTCTTTGTAGCTGGATAATATTCCAATGTATTGATGTACCATTGTCTTAGTTTCCTGTGATAGCTATAACAAATGACTATGAAATTTGTGGTTTAAAATCACACATTTATTCTCTGATAGTTCTGAAGGTTGGTTGTCTGAAATCAGTTTTGCTGGGTTGAAATCAAGGTATCCATAGGGCTATACTCACTCCAGAGGTTCTAAGAGAGTCCATTCTTTGCATTTTCCAGTTCCTGGTGGCTGCTGACACTCTTTGGTTTGTGACTCCTTTCTACAACTTCCAAGGCAACAATATACTATTTTGCTTCTGTGGTCACATTGCCTTCTGCAGTATGGTCCAGAATTCCTATACCTCCCTCCTCAAAGGACCCGTCAGATTATATTGGATTCTCCTGGAATATGAAAGATATTCATTTCCCATCTCAAGATGTTTAACTAGTCACATCTGTAGAGTCCTTTCACTAAGGTAACAATCTCAGGTTTCAGGGATTAGGAGCTGCATAGCTTGGAAGACATTATTTAGTCTATTACAACCACATTTTATTTATCCATCATCAAACAAGGGAGTTTGGGGTTTGCATTTATATTTTAAAATTATGAAAAATGCTGCTAAGAAATTCCCATTTGCAAATTTTTGTTTTGTGGACATTTGTTTCCAGTCCTTTTGGGTGTTTGCCTAGGAGTAGAATTTCTGTTTAATCTTTGAGGAAGTATCGGACTGTTTGTGACATCAGTTTCCACTATTGTCATTAGGGTATGAAAGTGTAAATGGTTCCACAGTCATTCCAATTGAATTGTTAACACTTGTTACTGTCTGCCTTTTTTATTACAGCTGTCCTAATGAGTGTGCAGTGGTTTTGATTTGTATTTCCTTAATTACCAATGATGTTGAGTATCTTTTCATAGGATGATTACATAGCTGGATATCTTCTTTGGAGAAATAATGTATTCCAATCTTTCACCTATTTTAAATTCAGGTTAGTTTGTTGAATGATATTAGTTCTTTCTATATTCTAGATTCAAATTCCTTATTAAACATATGATTTGAAAATATTTTCTTCCATTCTGTGGGCTTTTAACTTTCTTGGTGTTATCTTTTTGGACATGAAATTTTTAAATTTTGGTGAAGCTTTTCATTTGTTGTTTTGGTTTTTGAGATCATGTATACCACAATTAGTTTATATCACCTGAGAAACACCTCTTCTGACATGTGTGACTATGAGTTTTCTAGAAAGGAAGTGTCAGCAGTCATCAGGAACCCCTTCAGGTCCCAGCAGGGCAGGTAGTTATTCATAGCAGAATCTGATGGGCTTTAACCCCAGAACTCTATAAAGAAGAAGGAAGGATGATCTGAGTATGACAGATCTCACACTAAAAAGTGAAGATTCTTTGTGGTTTATTTTCTACCACCCCCAAACACTACCATGCATATTAAAACAAAATTAAGTATAACACAATATATAAAAAAGGAAAATGGTGTTCCCATGCTACCTTCTCGCCTTTCCAGTATAGAGCCAGAGGATGTCTTACTCCTCTTTGGACACGGTTTCTAGTATGATCTTGTGGGGATTGCTCTCCTCTAAGCCCCTGATCCTCCTGTGCTGTCCTTTGCTAAACCAAACGCACATATTGCTCCTTCCTTGAGAGCCTTTGGTATGCACAGAAAATTATCAGTCCTTATTTCCTCTCAGTCTGCATAAACTTGAATTAACTATTCAGTTCCATTTTTAGTATTATATAAACCCGGAATGGGTTTTTAAAAATTGATTTGTGGGTTCCTCTGAGTCTGATCCTCATGGAGCTGCCTTTTAAAGGTTTGGGGTTAGAACCCAGGGCCTCATGTGTTCTAGGCCAGTGCTCTACCGTTAAGCCACACTGTCTGTCTGAGGCGAAGGAATGCTGCTTTGTATTCTGCAGCTGTTTTATCTACCTAAAAACAGTTTTTGAAGAAGAAAAGTAACTTCATAATTGAATCTTAATTGTGAAGAATCATGAAATCTGTCACATCTGAAGGGACATCCTAACTGGGTATGGTGCCATGTGCCTGTACTCCAAATATTCCGAGAAGATGGAGCAGGAGGATCACAAGTTTGAGCCCAACTTAGTGACTTAGCAAGAATTTGTCTTAAATTAAAGGGGGGGGGGCTGAGGCTGTCAGTGCAAAGGCCCTGGGTTTAGTCTCACCCCTCCTCCCCCACTCCCTCACTAAAGCGAATGGCCATTCTCTGGATGATCTGTGCAGTTCTTGTGTGTGGCCAGAGTTCCTCATCACTGCACCTCAACTGAAGTACAGGTTGGACAAGGGCTCTGGGCTTCTCAACAGTCACATAGTAGGTCCTCAGTGAAGAGCTGAGTGGATATAGATCAATGACTGAATCTGAGACCCTCAAAGAGGATGACCTAAGTTGCCTTTTCTAAGTAAGCGCTCACAAAACTTTTGGGAAACACATACCTGATTTCAGTATAACTCACTTTTTAATTTATTTAAAACATTGAATCCATTATTCAATTTATTTGTGAAATGAAATTCTGTGTAATGTGAGTGCACACATGCGATTAAGGGAAGGGAAGTATTTAACAGTATCTTCCTTATTCAGAACAGACATTTGCTTTTCTTTTACACCGCCCAGTAATTCCCAGCATGATCTTAACAGCAAAATTAGCTTAGAATAGCTAACAAGAGAAAATAAGCTACTCACTAGCATAGTACAATGCCCTGTGTGAGAAAAGAATTACTGCAAAAGTTGGATGTAATTGTAAGGACATTCAACTTACAAAATCATGAAATTGCATTGTAGGGTGTGCATGTGTTAATGTCCTCTTTCTGCTGGTTAGTTGTCCATATCCATCACTTAGACTCACAACACAGTTACTTTTGTGACCCTAAGGACTGTGTTGCAAAGCTGTATAATCTGTTGACAAAAGAAAAGAAATAGCACGGTTTGGGTGGGTCTGGGAGTGAAGGACACTTTTAGGGTTAATGCTGTCTTAGATCCCTAGCTCATGTCTGCTGCAGAAGGAAGCTGAGCTGTTTCTTGGGACTAATGGCCGGACTAATGGCCTCTGTAATGAATCAGTGGGTTTGCTTGTCTCAGTCTCCTGGTGCTGTGTGAAAACCAGAGTCTTATAACCAGAGGATTAGAGCCCTGTGCGGGGGCCCAATACCATGCAGACCAGTGTCACCAACACAGACGCAGCTCATTGTCCATTTGTTTGCAAAGGATGAGTCCGTCCTGCAAAGGCCAACAGTGCTCTGTGACGCATGTGTCACCTGGGTCTGGACTCCCTGGAAACACCTCTGAGACTGTGAACTGAGCATACTTCAGTCATGATGTTGAAAGGCAGAGAGAGAAAAAAAAGTAATTCTTGCCTAAATAATGTTTGTATCTTTTTTATTTTAAGTGGTGAAAAAACACCGTTTTGGGCCAGAAGTTTGAAAGTGATGTTTCCTGGAGAGAGGCTGTCATGTGTATTTGTAGATGGGCAGCAATGTATCGGCTTTGGGATGAGCTGCAAGCAGCACTGTTTTCCAGAGAAGGTGGAAAGACTGGTTCTGAAATAAGGAAGAGCAAGTTTCTAATCCCAGTTCTGTGATTTTGAGTAAATTACAGCCATTTACTCTCAATACTCCTATTATTTAAGTGGTATGAAGTGGCCCTGAATGCTGAATAAGTGCATATTGAACCATGGCATCTGGAGAAATACAGGATCATGTTCCCGTGGTCCTCTAGTTACAGTATTTTTGTCAGTCAATCAATACCTATTAATGTCTCACATGCTTCTCTTTAAAGACATCTGTTTTAATTTGTAGTTGATTCATCAATAGTGAACACAGAGCCGGCTGCACAGTAACTCGTGGCCCAACAAAGCCCATCTAACACGCGTATCTTCTCCCTTAGGCACATCCCAGCCTTCTTGCATTTGGAAACACCCAATGGCGCTTTAGCACCCCACTCAAGGGCCATTTACAACAGTGAAGTCACCAGTGAAAAGCGCAAAGGTGAGAACAGGTCAGCATGACTTAGACTGGAGAGGAGACTCATTCATGCTGCAAGAACTGAAAAAAGATGGCAGAATGCAGTTGGCTTGTTCCACTTCGGCTGGAACATGTATGCTGGGCAACTGAATATTGTAGTTCTGAACATATCTGTGTGCATTGGGAAGGGTTGAAAGTGCTGATTTGGGAGTACAAGTAATTTTTAGTAAGTAAATTCATAAAGATGGCATATCTGAGTAATGAGAATCAACTCTCCTCCTATGTAGCTTTCTTATCTGTGAATTAGAGTAATACTCTGTATTAGAAGATCAAAGGGGAGATTCATTGATGTAAAGACATTTTTCGCAGGGCTCTGTATAGTTAGGTGAAGAAAAGCACTCTCTTTTGTCTCTGGCTGCTTCCTCTCCTGCCTGATCACAGGGCCCGCCCTGCGCTGAGCTACTGCGTCCCTCCCAAGTCCTCACCGTGGCACAGCTGCTGTGGAGTCTCCCGGAGCACTTCGCTGCTTCCCACCGACCTCCTTGGAAACTCGATTTAAGACTCAGCTTTTTTCCCAAGACTTTAAAATAATTTTGTTTTCATGTGGTTTGTACCATACTTAGATTACAACTGTCAGCATCTGGTTTTTGGGTGCTGTCTCCTCATCTTTTGTAAACTTCCTTAGGCGAGGATCATGGCTTCAGTGGGTCACATTCCTCACAGGATAGATGCCTGGGCATACTATAGTGAGGGTGTATGAATTAATAAATAGCAGAAAGAAAAAAGAAGAAGGAAGGAAGGGAGGGCAGCAGGGAGGCACACAGTAGCAGACCCGGGCTTCTCTACACCGATGCTTGCCTTCCTGATTCTCTGCTGGTGGGCCAACACACGCATCAGGTAGAGGCTCTTGAAGCCGAATTAGGCACTTGATTTATAGCAGGGGAGTGTGGCATAAAGGCCACATATTTTGCTTCTTGACAGGGGATACTTATTGGGTCAGAAAGACCCCTCCACCTGGGAGACTGGTTGATGTGAAGGACTGAAACAGCCACAAGGACGAGTCAATAATGTCTCTTCTCTCACCCTAACAAATACAGTATAAAAGGGTCTGGGCTTGAGTCTTACAAATATTCTGCACTATGATCCAGTCCCTCAATTGATTAATTTCCTGTCTCCTACATGCCAGTCTCCCTTCTCTTTTCTTCATATGCCTGGGTTTACGGACCTTGTTAACACGACCCTAGTGATCCTGATGGCCTTCTGGCTGCCGGACAATCAGTCATTTCTTCAGAAAGTCCTGGTTTCTCTTAGAGAGTGTGAGTGATTTCAAGAGCACAGTAGGAACGATCATTTTGTTTCTGGCTCTTTCACATAACAGGGATAAAGAATACATCATGAAATATCTTAGAATTTCATACTGATACTGTTCTTTCAATTCAAACTTGAGACAATAAACCCTTTACTTAACCTATTCTCTCGTACCTCACATTATTTCATTTTTCCCCCATATCAAGAATACTTGCTCCCAAAGAAACAAAAAGTGACAGAATAGGACTGAGTCATAATTACTTAATTTTATTCCCAAATTTTTCATCGAACCATAACTACTTATTTTTATTTCTATAATCACACACACACACATGTACACCCACACTACCATCTCAGAATATTAATACTAAATCAATAGGACTAGTGAACAAAATCTCATATATTCTCTTCATTAATTTTTTTCTGGAAGTAGGGATTGAACCCAGGGATTTTGCAATGAGGTAAATCCCCCAGAATCATTTTAAAAATTTTAAATTTGGGGACAGGTTCTCCCTAAGTCACCAAAGTGCCAAGGCTGGGCTCAAACTTGCTATCTTCCTCCCTCAGCCTCCTACAGGGCTGGAAATACAAGTATGTGCCGCCACACCTAGAATATCTTATCCATTAAAGTTACAGTGAATTTATATTGTCTACAGCCATTGCAACCTGCATGTACTATTTTCTTCTGAGCTTGGTTAGTCTTAATTGTGCAGGTAACTACATTTTGTTGCTTACCATCCATGTTGTGTCTTCCTAGTCACTTTGTTTTCTGAAGCTCATTCTCTTACAGACTCTAGGAAAGGCTCATGGAAACAACATTCCTTGTATTCTTGCAGTTTCATATTGGGGCATCTCTGTATATTTGAAAGTTAATTTTCCTAGGTGTACAAATAATGGCTCAATCTTTCTTTCCATTAAGTTTCTAAATACCTTCTTCCATTTTCTTTTGGCATAAATGTTTGTTTTGAAAAGTTTAACACTAATATAACCTTCTTTTCTTGAGTTACATGTTTTCCCTAGATATAAAAATCTCTCTATCTCCAGTAATTTTACTAGTTATCTTAGTGCTGGCTGTTGCAGGTTGATGGGCTTAGGTACAAATAGTGCTCCTTCAGTCTGTGATTTCATTTCTTCTTTTTTTAATCTTGAGAAAATTATGTCTTTTAGCATTTGTTCTATTCTTGGCTTTGGTTTTCTTTTCTTCTTTTTAAATTGAATTCTTTATTGGTACAATTTATATACATCTCAAAATCACATATAACATTGGGGAATTTGTACCAGTATATGACACAAGTTAATTCTCATTTTTACCCACATCCCTACCCACCCACACCTCCTCACCCCCTTTATACATGCTCTTTTCTTTTCTTTCTGTATCATATTTATTCCTTCCCCTCATTACATTCCCACACCAAATTTCCTATGGAAATTTCCCACTCTATAAAAGCTGTCATACTTTCTAGACCTCATTTGCATCTATAGGTGTTCATGTCAAAGAGAAGATCCGGAATTTGCCTATCTGTGATCAATTGATTTCACTTATTAGTATATCCTCCAGGTGTCTCCATTTGCACCTAAATGGATCGATCTTGTCATTCTTGATGGCAGAGTAATACTCCATTTTATAAAAAAAAACCCACATCTTCTTTAACCACTCTCCAGTTGATGGACATTTGGGTTGTTTCCAAGATTGAGCTATCACGAACTGAGCTGCTATGAACAAGGGTGTACATCTGTCTTTCCAATGTGATTTTAAAAATTCTTTTGGGTATATTCCTAGCAGGGGTATAGCAGGGTCAAATGGGACCCATAGTACTAGTTTTCTGAGAAATCTCCACATGTATCTCCACAATGGTTGCACAAGTCTGCAATCCCACCAACAGTGGAGAAGGGTTCCTTTCTCCCCACAGCCATGCCAGCATTTATCGTTGGTTGATTTTGTGATAGCGGCCATTCTTTGTGGAGTGAAATGAAATCTCAGTGTTGTTTTCATTTGCATCTCTCAAACGACCAGTGATGTGGAACATTTCTTCATATGCTTCTTGGTTGCTTTGACTTCTGCCTCTGAGAAGTGTCTGTTCATTTCAGATGCCCATTTTTGAATTGGGTCTTTAAACTTGGGGAGGCTGATCTGTTTGAGTTCTTTATATATTGTAGATAATAGCCCTTTGTCTGATAAACAGCTAGTAAAGATTTTTTCCCATGTTGTTGGTTGTTTTTTTAGCAGTGCCAGTGGTTTTCTTTTCTTTCTTTCTTTCT
>PVIC010025085.1:0-25545 GCA_004025085.1 Thryonomys swinderianus
TCTCGCTTTGTAGTTCAGGCTGGCTCTGAGCTCACTATATAGCCTAGGCAAGCTTCGAACTCAGCAATCCTCCTGTCTCTGCCTCCCGAGTGCTGGGATTACAGGTGTGAGCCACCACGCCCGGCACTGTGGTATGTGGTATTGATTATTGGTGGGCGTGAGTCTCCACGCCCAGCATTGTATATGCTTACTGGATCGAACTCAGGACCTTGTGCTTGCGAGGCAGGCGCTGGAACCACTGAGCTAAACTTCTGGCCCTATTACTTAGTTTTTTGAGACAGGGTCTCGCTTTGTAATTCAGGTTGGCCCTGAGCTCACTATGTAGTCGAGGATAGCCTCAAACTCACAGCAATCCTCTTACCTCTGCCTCCCAAGTGTTGGGATTACAGGCATGAGCCACCATGCCCAACAGGTTTTTGGGGACAGCATCTTGCTGTATAGTGTAGGCTGGCCTTACACTCACTATATAGCCCAGTCTGACCTCAAACTTGTGATCCTGCTGCCTCTGCCACTCCAGAGTTGAGATTACAGGCATTTGTGACCACATCTGTCTTTCATTCCTTTTTAAAGGCAAATTCTATTCCATTGTATAGAATTTTATTGACCTATCCGTCCAGTGATTGACATTTATATTGTTTCCACTCTTAGCTGCTACGAATAAGACTTTTTTGAACATTCACATACATGCTTTTTTTTGGTGAATACATTTTCTTTTTTTCTTGGGTGTATCCCAAAGATTTGAATTGCTGTGTCATATGGTAGCTTGGTGTTTAGCTTTTTAAGGGTCTGCCAAGTTGTTCCCATAGTGACTGCACTATTTTACATTCCCACCACAAATTAAGAGTGTGTCAATTTTCCCACATCCTAGCTAACACTTGTTATTTTAAAATTTTCCCTTTTATTTACATTTAATTCAAGCCTTCTTAGTGGGTGTGAAGAGTTAATTGATTGTGCTGTGTGGCGACTGTTGTTTGTATGTCTTAGTCTGGGGATTGAACCTACAGCCCCCTCAGCTCGTGCCAAGCACAGTACTTTACTTATCTGCACCCTGCAGCCCTCTGTGTTGTTTGATTTTCAGGGCTATTTTGTGTTTTTTTTAATGTTGTCCAGGCTGGTCTGTAATGCCTGTGTTCAAGCAATCTTCCTACCTCTACCTCCAGAGTAGCTGAGGCTAAATGCACCAACCATGTGGTTTCCTTTTGTACATCATTTTGTGTGCTTATTGGCCATTCGTATCTTGTTTGGTGAAATGTCTATTGAAATTCTTTACCCATTTCAGTCATTGAGTTACAAAAGTCTTTACATGTTCTGGACACAGGTAATTATCAGTTACATAATTAGAAAATATTTTCTTTCATTCTGTGTTTTTCGTTCCTTTTCTTTTCTTTTTTTTGAGACAGGGTCTCGCTTTGTAGTTCAGGCTGGCCCTGAGCTCACTGTATAGCCCAGGCAAGCCTCGAACTCAGCAATCCTCCTGTCTCTGCCTCCTGAGTGCTGAGATGACAGGCATGAGCCACCATGCCCGGCTCTTTTCTTTTTTTGAGACAGGGTCTTGTTTTGTAGTTCAGGTTGGCCTCAAATTCACAGCAATCCTCCTACCTCTCCCTCCCTAGTGCTGGGATTATAGGCGTGAACCATCACGCTCAGCATTGTGGTATGTGGTATTGATAGCTGGTGGGTGTGAGTCACCATGCTAGGTATTGTTGTATGTGGTTACCGGCATGAACTAGGGACCCTGAGTTTGTTAGGCAGGTGATGGAACCACTGAGCTAAAACTCTGGCCTTATAGATGATCTTTATGTATTGATCTGTAGCTTCTGGTTTTCAATCTGAATTCCTTCAGTCCATGTTCTCTTCAGTTTGATGGAATCACTGGTATGTGTTCTGACACATTTAACCTGGCCTCTGATGGCATGTCCTTCCCCTGTGGGTATTTCTGAGCCTATAAATGATCTGAGTTGGCTGTAGATAGTTTTTGCTAGGCTGATGGCGCAAGGAAGGCTGAGGAAGGAAGGAATTCAGGAAGAAGAACGTAGGGGAAAGGGGAAGGGAATGAAACTAGAAACTTTGCGGTTAAGCTTTAATCTCTTGTAAGTCCCACAGCACAAGGCAAAATAACTAATAAAAAGGCAAAAATGAGACTTAAAGAAGAAGCCAAGCTTAGGCCTGATCTGTGCTACTCTGGGTAGCAAAGACCCCAGACTGGAGCTTGCCACACCTTTTATTCAGTTGGGAGCCAGCAGTGTTACAGGTCACTCAGAGGGCAGCATGTTTGTACATCAGAACAGTGAGGAATTACATAGATGAAGGTCCCAGTGTAGCTCTGCCCTGGAACATCACAGCCGTGGGACCATTGGGGTCTTTGTTGTTCCCAGAAGTGAAGATAAAGAGTCAGGTCCTCAGGTCTGCATATGTCATAGCTGGTCTGCAGGCAGGAAAGACTGGCCCAGTCATAGTCCCAAATGTCCAATTAATTTTCCCAAATAGGATTGCTCCTGACAGAAAAGTCCATGTGAACTGACAGAAAAGATTCCCTCATGCATGGTAAAGGGAATTGGGGCTCAGCAGCAGAGGAGCCATTGTCTTACTGCTCTTAGGGTTGAATGAGAGGAAGTCTGTCTCTTGTGGAAGTGGTGCTGGAAGGAGTCTCACCAGGGAAGTCAAGATGCTGTCACGACCGAAGCCAGGAGAGTCCGAGGTGGACCTGCTGCGCTTCCAGAGTCAATTTCTTGCCACTGGTGCTGCCCCGGCAGTGCAGTTGGTGAAGAAAGGCAGCAGGAGAGGCAGCCCTGCTGACCCAGATCGGCCTCCGCAGCAGGACAATCGGGATGTGGTAATGCTGGATGGTGAGCTTCTGCAGGGTGAGGGTGAAGAGGCCTGTCCCTCATCCTGAATGCTCAGGCTCGGGCTATCATTTCAGACACTGCTATGCTGTCCCATTTTATAGATGAAGAAACCAAGGCTCTGAAAAGTTAAATATCTCTTCTATGGTGACACAGCTGGAGCCAGGCCCCACAGCAACTGCCTTTTTCCCTTTGGCCTTTCCTCAAGCCCTCAGTGACCATCTTACTTACTTTTCTCATGGCTGAGAAAACATATTCAACACTCAGAGTTAAAGGAGGGAGCGTTTATGGTAGCTCACAGTTTGTAGAGGTAGTGTTTCGTAGTTAGCTGGCTCCAAGGCAGGGTGGCATGAAAGAGGGACATCTTCAAGGAGAAATAGCTCATGGCAGGCAGAAGACAGCAAAAGTTGAGGCTGTAGCAGCCCTCTCTGTCCCTTCTAGTCTCTCCAGGCTCCCTGGGCAGGCGGTAACTGCTACCAGGTGGGCAGCATTAATCCTACATCAAGCCATGAATCAGTTCCAGCATCACCCCCGTGATCCCAGCATCACACAGTGGAGATCCAGCCACTCTGAAGCTCCACCTTGACCACATGAGGCTTTGGGGACACCCAACACAAGCCATGACACCATCTCTCTGGCAGCTGTGAGCATCCTCACATGGAGATTCTTTTCTTTCAGATCTCCCAGATTTGCCCCCAGCTTTGGTTCCTGCTCCCCCAAAGCGAGCCAGGCCCAGCCCTGGCCCTGCCCTGCCTGCAGATGAGGACATGGAGGAGAGGTTGAGCAGGCATGACCAACATATCACTGCTGTCTTGACCAAGATTATTGTGCGTTGTGCCTGGCTGAGTTGGGGAGACATTGGGTTCACGAGGGTATTAGGGAGGAGGGTAAAGGCAGGGGCTGCAATCTTGTCCATGGTATTTTCGTGACCCTTTGTAGGGCTCTCAGGGTGGGAACTGGGCCCAGGGGTGAACTCCTGCCTGGAGAGGTCTATGTCTTCACTCCTCTGTGCTTTGCTGCCATAGGAACGAGATACAAGGTCAGTGGCCGTGACGCTGCCTGTGCCCACTGGTGTAGCTTTCCCTGCTGTGTTCCATTGCTCACAAGAGAGACAGGTGAGCAGGGCTAGCATTAAGCAGTGTTTAGGGGACAGCCATGCAGTCTCATCTGGGTAGTTTAATGATAAGCCACTCATTTTTATTTAAAAAATATTTTTTTTTGTTTTTTAAAAACAAGTTTTCATCTTGTAATTTAATTTAGCTGACCCTCAACTGACTATATACGGTTGTGCAGATTGTACTTGAACTCACAGCAGTCTTCCTGCCTCAGCCCTGGGAGTGCTGGGCTGACAGGTGTGAGTCACCATGCCCAGCCAACTCTTAATTCTAAAGCATCATACTAAAGCATCACCATACACATTGGCTCCTCTAAGCCTCATGACCCTGTGTAAGGTGATACTATGATCCCCACTTTTGATATGAGCAGACAGATGCCCCAAAGAGATAAGTGACTTGTTCTGCACCACACATCTCAGTGGTGGAAGTGCTAGAATTGGTTAACTTGGGCCAGTAATATTTCCAGACTGTGATTCTCTGGAGCCCTGTTTTTGTTTTTCTTCCTCTGTCTTTTGTTTTTTGAGACAGAATCTCACTCTGTAGCCCAGGTTGGCTTCAGACTCGTGGCAATCCTCTGCCTCAGCCTCCTGAGTGTGGGATCACAGGTATATACTCTGTGCCCACACTGTAAGCATTGCTTTTTTCTGAGGATGGGCTGTGACCCCTGGGGATTGAGCAGAGCCTCTTCTGTCTGTGCCCCAGAGAGCTGGGGAAAGGGCACAGAGAAGAGTAGGGAGTGAGCATAATACCGGGTTTCTCTTTGTTCCATAGGAGAAGCCAGCAACGTCTGGTAAAAGGAGCCTCTTCGCCCAGGAGATTGCAGCCAGGAGGGGGTCTGGAAGCAGGGCACCATCGATGCTGGAAGCTGGACCTCAGCTGGGCCCACCAGAGGGTGAGCTGGGGCAGAAGATGCCCGGGTGTGGCTGTTCAGAAGCCTCACTCCCAGGGTCCCTGAGGATACGCATCTTTCCTGCCTCAAAAGGGAGGTGCTTTCATCTCAAAGGCACCCGGTGTCCCCACTCCATTCAGAGTACAAAGTACAGCAGCCTTGGCTCTCTCTTATGTGGGTCTCAGGGACAGGGAGGGGCAGACATATGCAACTCGAAAAGAAAAAGAAAGTGGAAGTGTCTGGCAGAAACTAAATACATGGGCCAAATTTTCATGAATGCTATCCATTACTTAGTGGAAGAGTGCAAGGCAAACCCCTTGAGGGGACGGCTGCCTCTATATGCAGCTGGACGCTGCCAAGGGAGAGCTTTTCCTGTAAGTCTCAGAGGAAGAGTGAGAAGAACAGCCACTCTTATGCTGATGGCTCCTTGAGGAAGACTCGGAGTCTGTCCACCCAGGAAGGCAGATCAGGGAGACTAACTGTCCACTTCTTCCAGGTGTGGCAACCTGTAAAGCACCTGCTCCCGGGGACCAGGCCACTCAGCCTCTGGGGAGCAGCCACAGTTTCCAGGGACCCCACCTGGTCACAGGAAAGGGGCTTAGTGGCCACAAGGCTGAGCAGGAAGCCCAGACCATCCACGAAGAGAATGTAGCAAGACTGCAAGCCATGGCCCCAGCAGAGATCCTGCAGGAGCAGCAGCAGCTGTTGGCCCAGCTTGGTGCGGTGCCTGACTTTTCTGGAGGTTGGGTCGGGTGAGACTTGGATAGAGAGGATAGGTCTCTACAGAGCACCCACCCTGCTCTTTCCCAATGTGTCCCAAAACCTCTGAAGAAGGGAGAAATAACTTCATTTGACTTGTGAAGTAAAAACCTGCAGCATGTTAAGAAATACCCCCCCCCCAGGCTGCATATCTGGTGAGGCGCACAGGTTGGATTGGCTTCATTTCATTTGCTTTTTTTTGTAGTGCTGGGGATCAAACCCAGGGCCTTGTACATTCTAGGAGAGCATTTTACCAATAAGTGGTAACCCCAGTCCTACAGATTTAAACATGAATAGGATTCAACCCAGATTTCTTTCTGGGCCCTGCCTGTTTCAGTTTTGGTGTTTTTGAGACAGGGTCTTACTGTGTTGTCCAAATTGGATTTAATCTTGCTATATAGCCAGGTTGGCCGTGAGCTCCTGCCTCAGCCTCTTGAGCAGGTGGGATGACAGGGAGGCACTACCATGTCCAGCTGTTGTAAGCATCGAGCTGTGTATCCCTCTCCTGCCAGGTGTAGCACACACATGCTCTATCATAGTCATATTCTAGTGCAGTGATGGCAGACCTTTAATTTTTTTATGTTTTTTGGTACCAGGTATCGAATTCATCACCTTGCGCTTGTGAGGCAGTTGCCAGAGCCACTGAGCTAAATCCCTGACCCCTCTGGCAAATCTAGAAACTGAGTCCTGGAGTGTGACCCAGAGCCAAGTGCCAACACTGCAGTTAAACCTGCATACCGAAGTTTTAGTTTAGAAAAGAATAACTATTACCTGGGACAATTTGGCTCGTGTGCTGATAGAGAGGACTCTCCGTGCTGCTGTTGCACACGTGTCATGGATTCACCACTACCAATCTAATGTCTAATGTAACTACAGCATGTTCTGCCCTTGGACACTGCAGTGTGGTGTACCTCCCTTCTGCTTTCTGTGGACTGTCCTAATTTTTGCTCTCTAGACACAACAGTCAGTCTTGTTTCTTATTGTGTATCTTACACCTATGTAATACATACTAGATTCTTGTAAATGGGTAAAAATGAGCTGAGAAAAAATAAGGAAAATCATTTTCCTAAATGTCTTCTTTGACCTTAACCAACATTTATTCAGTTACTGGATAGCCACTTATTTTTGACCTGTGACCTGGTGCCAATCACAGGAACCTGGGCCTGGGGGCTCTAGGGGACAGGAAAGGAGGGCCATCGGAACCCAGGGACCCCACAGTATAAGAAGGCAGAGTCATGAGAAGGCAACAGGGGCCAGAAGTCAGGCCAGGGCTGGGAAGCAGTTTGTTGGTCCTGGCCCCCAGAGGCAGGCTGTGCTTGAAAGCACCAGGCTGCAGGAAGCCTGGAAGTCGTCCTCCCTCACTGTCTCCTCCCCTCTGCTCCAGACCCCAGCATTGTAGCCTTCTTGCGGTCTCACAGCCACACCCAAGAGCCAGAGGGAGAGAAAGTCACCGAGGACCAGCGGCCAGGAGGACCCTTGGTTCCCGTGGCCCAAGAGGAGCCCATGGCGTCAGCATCTGCCTGCGAGCCAAGGCAGGACAATGGGCAGGAGCCAGGCACCTCAGGTTTGGAGGCTAAAGGTAGAGAGTGTTTCCTCCCTTAGCCCTTGAGGGTGGGAAAAAGAAGCTTTTCCATCCTAGGACATGGAGTGTTAATCCTCATTAGTGTCTTTACAGTTAGCTAAATCAGTCTTCATTTGCTCCCCTCATCTTCCTGCATCTGCTTCCTGTTTTCTTGTCCTGTTTCTGCTCCTTGTCCCCTTTCCTGGTGAGAGACAGCAGGGGTGAAGGCCGAAGCTCCTCCCAGCAGGCCCTGTCCCTTGCCTGGCGCAGCTGCCTAGCCCTTGCCCTCTCCACCCCTGTGTTCCTTCTGCCCCTTGTCCGTGATGGGAGCTGCTAGGGCAGGACGTGGGGGAGGAAGAGCCTGACGCAGGTCTGTGAGTGAACATACCAGACCTCAAGAAGAGGCCAGTGGAAGCACTCATTTCCCAGAAACTAGATTATTTCATTAGGATTAACAGAGGAAGAAATTGAATTACAACAGCCAGGAGCCTCCTGCTCTGGGAGGCACTCAGGGCCAGCTGGGCAGGTTGGCTGGGGGTAGGGCAAGGAAACAGGAGTGTGCTGGGGGGGTGCCTGTCCAGGTCCCTACAGCAATACCCTGCCCCCACTGTCCCTCTCCCCTGTTCCTCCAGGGGGCTGAAACAGTGGGAGCTATGCTTTCTCTATGTCATCTTCCCTTCTTTCCTCTCTTCTTGCCCTTTCTTTTTTCTCTCCCACCATATTCTTTCAGTTAGCAGAGGGCTAGAACCAGGACTGGATGGGGCTAGCTTAGCTAAGATCTTCACCCCATTAGGAGTTTGTCCCCAAGCTCTGCTTGGCCCACCGTGGGTAGAAGTTGTGGGTCCAGGGGGCTGGGCCAGCTGTTGTCTGCCGCCTAGGCCCCTCAGGGAGTCCATCACGCTTCTACCTCCCCAGCTCTGAAACTGCCCCTGGCCCCTCACAAAGAATGGGTGCACATGGACACTGTTGAGCTAGAGAAGCTCCACTGGACTCAGGACCTGCCCCCACTCCGGCGGCAGCAGACAAAAGAGGTGAGCCCAGCCTGCTGGGCTGCAGGGTGAATGGCGCTGCTGCTCCTGCACTCAGCACTCAGGCCCTTCTTGTTCCCTGACCCTGAGAAACATCCCTGCTCCTCACCCCGTTCCAAACCCTGCCTGGCCCCTCCTGCCACAGCAGCTCTTTTCCACTGACAGTCAGGACCTGAGCCCTGGGAAGCCCGGGGTTAAGTGAGCAGCAGGTGTGAGGAAGTTGCTCCTGCCCCAGCCCTCTTCTCCCACTTTTTCCCACTTTCCTTTAGAAAATGCAGGCCCGGTTCAGTCTTCAGGGAGAGCTCCTGGACCCGGATGTGGACCTTCCCACCCACCTGGGTCTGCACCACCACGGTGAAGAGGCAGAGGTGAGGCTGTGGCCTGGGGGAACTGGGCAGCCCATGGGAGGAGCTTTACCAGCCATGTGGGGAACATCCTGGTAGACCCCATTCCAGGTCATGGCCTTGCTGCCCATTCAGTTTCGTAGGTTCAGAATTTTTCTCCTCCACTGCTCACATTCTGGTTAGTCTCAGAACTTGCCAGTGTATCCCACACTTACCCAGTGCTCCTGGCTGTGGCCTTAGCCCCTGGTGTCTGCTGAGGCACTGGGCCCCCTCTGCTTTTTCTCAGGGTATTGCATCCTTCCTGAGCTACCACACTGATTTCTTCTGACCCAGGCCAGGCTGCTCCTTGCCTCAGCAGGTTTCCTGGCTTGTGTTCACAGGACATGATCCTAACTCCTCAGTTTGGCAGGACAGTGCTTCCACAGGCTAACACTGCTGACCCTCTGGGCCTGGCTCCTTCACTCCTGTTGGAGTCCTCACTCTGCTGGCTCCTTCCTCCTCCCTCTGTGCTCAGGGACCCTTGGGCTCAGTCCAGGAAACCTTTTACCCTTGCTCCACTGGATCTGGCTGTCTACGAGGCTAGCTCATTTCTGCAGCTCCAGATTCATCCATCCTTGGGTTGCAAGTTAAAAATCAGTTGCTTGGCCAGGGATTTAGCTCACTGGTACTGGCGTCTGCCTTGCAAGTGCAAGGTCCCAAGTTTGATCCCCAGTACCACATACCACAATGCCAGGCATGATGACTCACACCTACCAGCAATTAGTACCACACACCACAGTGCAGGGTGTGATGGATCACGTCTGTAATACCAGCATTTGGGAGGCAGAGGCAGGAGGATTGCTGACTTCAAGGCTTGCCTGGGCTGCATAGTGAGCACAGGGCCAGCCTGAATTATAAAGTGAGACCCTGTCTCAAAAAACTAAAAACTAACTAACTAACTAAATAAATAAATAAATAAAAATCAGTTGCTACCTTTCCCCATCTGCCTTATGCCATGATATATATATATATATACATGTCCTGTTTTCTTTACCAACTTGAGGCCCCATGAAGAGCAGGGACAAGAGATGGCTTTTATTTATCTCATCTTTTCCTGGTGGCATCTTGCTGGGTATTTCTGGGTCAGTGCCCTGCACCTTGCCTCCTCTTGACTTCCTATTCCTGCTCCAGAGAGCAGGCTACTCCTTACAGGAGCTGTTCCACCTGACCCGAAGCCAGGTGTCTCAGCAGCGAGTGTTAGCCCTGCAGGTGTTGTCCCAGGTCATTGGCAGAGTAAGTGGACTTCTGGCCTAGCGTGTCTAGTACCCTGACCTCAACCTTAGGCTTCCCCCTACATCTGGCCCTTTGCACCTGGCATGATCCCGTATACCAGTTAGTTGTCTATGGGTCAGGCTGGGAAAGGGCCAAGCATGGGGTCAGGGCCTGGAAGAGATTTTTATGACTTCAACATCTTTAACAAAGTTTTACCCTCCTGCTCTAAGGCCCAGGCTGGTGAGTTTGGGGACTGCCTAGCAGGCAGTGTCTTACGCCTGCTCTTGGATGCTGGTTTCCTCTTCCTGCTGCGCTTCTCTCTGGATGACAGAGTAGATGCGGTCATCGCAGCCGCCATCCGGGCTCTTCGGGTTCTGCTGGTGGCACCTGGAGATGAGGTACCACAGGATAGGACTCTGGTCCCTGTACTGGGCGTGCCCCATGCCACAGCTCTGTGGGCAGAGTGGAGTACGGGTGGCCAGCTCACCTTCTCCAGAAGACCCAACCCTGGGAACCATTCCTTTCTGTTCTTCCCTCTGCCTCTGTGCATGCCTGCTGGCCCTTAGTCCCCTCCTCCTGCCTCCATCCTCTGGCAGGAGCTCCTGGACAGCACCTTCTCTTGGTACCACGGAGCACTGGTCTTTCCTTTGATGCCCAGCCAGGAGGACAAGGAGGATGAGGATGAGGATGAGGAGCCTCCAGCAGTTAGAGAGAAGAAGAGCCCAGAGGAAGGAAGCCACCCTCCCCCAGAGCTGGCACGACGTGATGTCATCAAGGTAGAGCAAAGGCTTCTTTCCTGTCTCAGACTCAGTGGGCAGGCGCCGCGGGCAGCGAGGGCCATCAGGGTTCACCTGTGTTTGGCAGTGGGTTGTTGTCTCAACCACAGGGCCTCCTGGCTACCAACCTGCTCCCTCGACTGCGCTATGTGCTGGAGGTGACCTGCCCAGGGCCCACTGTGGTCCTTGACATCCTGGCTGTGCTCATCCGCCTGGCCCGGCATTCCCTGGAGTCAGCCACAAGGGTGAGAAGGAGAGGGGACCACGGATGAACATGGAGTGTCCCAGAGCCCAGCTTTTCCCCTCTGCCTTCCCATTGCCTCTTTCCCCCTGTTCCTGACAGGTACTGGAGTGCCCACGGCTCATAGAAACTGTAGTTCGAGAGTTCCTGCCTACCAGCTGGTCCCCTGTGGGGGTTGGACCTACCTCCAGTCTCCACAAAGTACCCTGTGCTGCTGCCATGAAGCTCCTTCGAGTCCTGGCCTCGGCTAGTAGGAATATTGCTACCCGGCTGGTGAGTAGCCATAGGACAAGTGATGGCTAGGTTTGGGTTGAGAATTTAGCTCAGTGATTCTGGCACCTGCCTTGTAAGTGCAAGGTCCCAAGTTTGGTACCCACCAAAAGAAAGACTAAATTGGAAGCTAAGCAGAGACTTTGAACTCTGGGTGGCCAGCTCTTCCTCCTTGGTCTGATTGGTTGGTTGGTTATTTATTTATTTATTCATATATTCATTCATTTATTTGAGACAGGGTCTCACTAGGTAGTTCAGGCTAGCCCTGAACTCACTGTATGTAGCTCAGGCTGCCGTCAAACCTCTTGCCTCAGCTTCCCAAATGCCAGGGTTATAGGCAGCTTACACTGCCACCTCCAGCACAAGTCTGCTTATTTTTTTAGCCCACCTGACAGGAAGTGGGTACCTTGCAGCCTGGTGCATCCTGCAGGCCTGCTCTGGTCTTGTACTGTGTGGAGGATCCCGCCCTAAACCAGAACAGAAGAACCACACTCAGCACTCATCACCCATACCAAATGGCCTAAGAGAAGGGCTGGGCATGTGTTTGCTGAAGAGAGCTGCTCTGGGTTCAAATCTCAGTACACACATACCCAAGTAGTTCATTGAACAGAGAGAAGGAGATGTTTCATCCCTTCCCAGAGCTGTGACCCTTTGGCACCACAGAAGTTTGGAACAGGCTAAGATGAGCCATTTTCCACCGTGAAAGAACCTGGTCCTCATTGGATTTGTGACTCCATCTGACCCTGAACCCCAACTCTCCCCCTCCACAGTTGAGCAGCTTTGACCTCCGAAGCCGCCTGTGCCGCTTCATTGCTGAGGTTCCCCAGGAGCTGTCGTTACCCGCAGAGGAAGCGGAGGCACTGAGCACAGAAGCCCTGCGTATGTGGGCCGTAGCTGCCTCCTACGGCCAGGCTGGTGACCTTTACAGGTGAGGAGAGACCTGGTGCCTCAGCCTTACTCACGGCCCCAGGCTTAGAGCGAGGCTGGGATGTGGAAGCAGTGGTGCCACGGGCGTGGAAGCGGCTCCAGTCAGGGCTGGTTGAGGAAGGGCATCAACCCTGTTAAACTGCATCCTGTGTACAGCACTGGCATCGTGATGACACCATGTACAAGTCCCCTGTTGCAGGCAGCCTCTGAGAGCCACATCCATCCCATTGTTCAGGGTCAGCCCTCCGAGGGTGCCCCACCCAGGGCCTCCTCCGCCTCACCTCCATCAGCAGACCGCAAGTCCTGGGGAGGCTGGGTCTGTGCCCGGGCCTGCAGCTCCCCACACACCCTGACAGCTGCCCCTCTCTCCTAGGGAGCTGTACCCAGTACTCATGCGGGCATTGCAGACTGTGCCTGCAGAGCTTGGTGCCCATGCACCCCGGGCCCTAGCCATGCCATGGGTGGCTGCACTGCTCACTCTCCTCACCCAGCTGACCTTGGCAGCTGGCCGTGGCCCTGCTGAGCCCCACAGGTAGGCCAAGCCCTGACCCGCCTGCATGGTTGTCCTGCCGACATTGCCAGGACAGGTGGGGATTCACCTCCACAGTAAGAGGGTGGTGGGCTCGGAAGGAGGGAGGGAGGTGCTGTCTCCTCACCTGCCTCTGCTGCTACTGCAGCAACTTGCCTGAGGCCCCATCGGGCACCACTTCCTCCATCACTTGGACTCAAGTGTCTGGACTCCAGCCACTAGTGGAGCCATGTTTGAGGCAGACCTTGAAGTTGCTGCCCAAACCTGAGAGATGGCACGCCTTGGGCCCAGTGCCTACTGCTAGTGTGCTGTTTCTGGGCGCCTACTACCAGGCCTGGAGCCAGCAGGTGAGTGTTGACTGCCAGGTGCATCCTGCCTCCCTTCCCTCTCCGTGGCCACCTCCATCCTGCCTCAGGGTCCCTACTTTTGCTTACACCCCAACCCGCTGTTTCTGTGGATGAAGCCTAAGGTCTAGTGCTTGCTAGGCCACTGGGAGCCCCGCCTTCTGCCCCATTAGCTCCCGCTTGGCCTCTGGCTCCCACCTCCATCTCACAGTGGAGCTTCCAAGATGTGGGTGGGACCCACATCTCGACGCTTGGTCTGGGCCTTGCAGGAGTCAGGCTGCAGAACCTCCCAGCGGATCCCAGGCTCTTGGGATGAGGGTGGCCTGGGAGCACAGGCGAGAGGAGCACAGGTGCCTGGGCTTCTGGGCTCAGTGGCTCCCTTGGTCCTCAGCTAAGCTTGTGCCCGGAGGATTGGCTTCAGGACATGGAGCGCCTGATGGAGGAGCTGCTGCGGCCGCTGCTGTGCCAGCCCTCTCTGGGAAGCCTGTGGGGTTCTCTTAGGCAGGTGCTGGGTATGTGTGGCTGGGGGAGGCAGCAAAGGATGCCTGGGTCCCCATGGGCAGCAGGCAGTGGGGCTCTAAGGAATATGGCACTGGGTTAAATGGCCACACACAGGCTTTTTCCAGCCTGGTACATGCTGGGTCAGGGCTCCTCAGCTTCTGTGTTCTGCCTGCAGGGTCTGCTCCCCTCGCTGTAACCCACTGTCCTGTGCTCCAGCCCCCGAAGCTCTGCCCAGCCTAGTGTCCCTGGGCTGTGGGGGAGGCTGCCCCCCTCTCAGCCTGGCCGGCTCGGCCTCACCGTTCCCGTTCCTCACCGCCCTCCTCTATCTCTTCAACACCCTGGCTCGGATCCACAGAGGGCTGTGTAGTGAGGTACTCTCTGAGCACCATGTGGGGGCCAGGGGCCACAAAGAAAGTGGGGAGACTTCACTGCCAGCACCCGTTTGTCTGGCTGTCGGTTGGGGCAGCCAGCTGGGGACCCCAGGAGGCACTGGCTGGCTCACTGATCTGAACAAACTTCTTTCCCTCAGCTGGCTGCTGTACTGGCTGCCCCTGGACTCGAGAACTATTTCCGCCAGTGTGTGGCTCCTGGCCCTGCCCCACCCCACACACCCTTCTCTGCGTGGGCCCTACGCCATGAGCACCACCTGCAGTACCTGGCACTCTCCCTGGCCCAGAAAGCGGTGGGTCCGCATCTGCAGGTCCTTTCCTCCTGGTAGCCCTCCTGCTTTTCTGCCAGCCAGGCAGCTCCTTCTCATTCTGGACGTGCGCTCTGCCTGTGTATGCCTGTCCCTCACTCTGCCTGTTCCCTCAGCCCTGCTGTCCCCGCACTGAGTAACACCTCTCTGCTCTGGACAGGCACTGCTCCGGCCAGTGCCAGCCCCTGCTGCTGCCCTCCATCACGCTGTGGCCTTGGCCCTGCTGAGCCGTCTGCTGCCAGGAAGTGAGCACCTTGTGCAGGAGCTGCTGCTGAGCTGTGTGTTCCGGCTGGAGCTTCTTCCGTGAGTGAGGCTGGGGTCACAGCGCTCAGAGGTGGGGCACCTGGGTTTCCCTTCTTTCGCAGGTTAGCTGTAACCTGGCTGAGTGCCTGTGTCTGCATTAGTAAAGCAAAGATGAGGCTCACATACTGGAGAATGATCCCGAGACTTCAGTTCATATCTATAGGTAGAAAGTGGTGTATTACCAGCTGCAGGCATTATTTGTTGCTGAGCGTGTGCTATGTCTGGTGTCCCCTGGGGAGGCCCTCAGGTTGCATTGACTATCACGGTCCCACCTCTCCTATGAGGACACAAGCAGAGAAGTCATCTGCACTGCAACTGGGGTTTGGACCACCCCATCCATCCTCTTACCTGCTTCATAGCACTGCACGGGAGCTTGTCAGGGGCGGAAAGAAACAGGACTGAATTAGAAGCCTCGGGTGGGGTGGTGGGTAGTTCTAGCGTGGATGCAGCCCTGGGTTTGAGTCCTAATACTGAGGGGGAAATGGAGGATTGGGGGAAGCCTGGGATCCCGGAGCTACGTGGCTTTCTGGGTACGGCGCTTCTAGCCCTTGTCTTTGACTGCTGTGTTCTGTTGCAGAGAAGGCACATTGGGAGGTCCAGAGGCAGCCGACTTCTCCGATCAGCTGTCTCTGGGGAACAGCGGGAACCCTGTGTGTGGGCGCGGGGCTCTCCTAGCTCAGGCCTGCCAGGACCTTCCCAGCATCCGCAGCTGCTACCTGACCCACTGTTCGTTGGCCCGCACCACCCTGTTGGCCTCCCAGGCCGTGTACCAAGGGGACCTACAGCAAGTCCTGACCCTTCTGCTGCCTGTGCCGAGGGAGCCTCTGCTGCCTACCGACTGGCCCTTCCAGCCACTGATTCGTCTCTACCACCAGGCTTCTGGTGCTTCTGCAGGGCTCCCTTCTGCCAGCACCATGGGGACAGCCGTGCGTGTCCTGCAGTGGGTGCTTATTCTAGAGAGCTGGCGCCCTGAGTCCCTCTTGGCGGTGCCTCCCACTGCCCGCCTAGCACGGCTCATGTGCGTATTCCTGGTGGACAGTGAGCTGTTCCGAGAGACCCCCATCCAGCGTCTGGTGGCAGCCCTCCTAGCCCAGCTCTGCCACCCCCAAGTGCTGCCAAGCCTCTGCCTGGACTGCCCACTCCCTGGCCTCGCGTCTTTCCCTGACCTCTATACCAGCTTCCTGGAGCATTTTGAGGCTGTCTCTTTCGGGGACCACCTCTTTGCAGCTCTGGTCCTCATTCCCCTGCAACGTCGGTTCAGTGTCACCCTGCGCCTCGCCCTCTTTGGGGAGCATGTGGGAGCCTTGCGTGCTCTGGGCCTGCCACTGACCAAGGTATGTCAGCTTGGCAGGGCCTGCCTGCCTTGGGTATCCTTCAGGGGGCACCAAGATGGTGGGGGCTTTGTTGGGCCCCAGTTCCTTATCTTATCCCGTGGAGGACTCAAAGGTTTGGGAGAATCCATGAAAAGCGTTTAAATGGGATATGGCAGATACTCTTTTTTTCTTTTTCTTAGTACAGGGGATTACATCTAAGGCCTTCACACCGGACTACTCTCAACCTCTTTATTACTTTATCATTCACAAGGCCTGGTTTCTTAGCTATAAGGTGCTGTAGTGTAGATCAGAAGAGAATTTCCTAGTGGGCATGGTGGGACAAGCCTATAATCCTAGCCCTGGGAGACTGGGGCAGGAGCATGTGAGTTCAAGCCCAGGATGTGGGCAGTCAAGCAAAAGTTTGTCCCAAGATGTCAAAACAGGGCTGGGAGTGTAATCCCATGGGAAGGCCTTCAGTTCAGTCCCCTGTGCCAAAGAAAAAGATTTGCAAGCTCTAGCCTTGTTGGCTCAACAGCTTAGCAAGATCTTCCTCAAAAATATGGGCTGCAGTGCTGGGCATGGTGGCTCACGCCTGTAATCCCAGCACTCAGGAGGCAGAGACAGGAGGATTGCTGAGTTCGAGGCTTGCCTGGGCTACATAGTGAGCTCAGGGCCAGCCTGAACTGCGAAGTGAGACCCTGTCTCAAAAAAAAAAAAAATATGGGCTGCAGGGCTGGAGATTTAGCTCAGTGGTTCCAGCGCCTGCCTAGCAAGGGCAAGGTCTCTAGTTCAATCCCAGGTAACCACATACAACAATACTGGGGGTGGTGGCTCATGCCCACTGGCAATCAGTACCACATACCACAGTGCCAGGTGTGGTGGCTCACACCTGTAATCCTAGCATTTGGGAGGCAGAGGCAGGAGGATTGCTCAGTTTGAGATTTGCCTGGGCTACATAGTGAGCTCAGGGCCAGCCTGAGCTACAAAGAGAGACCCTATCTCAAAAAAAATCACCAGCAGTGAGAGGGTGAGGGAGAAAGGGCCTAAGGAATTACAAATTGTAGAATCACTACTTTTTTTTTCTCAAAGAGTTGGTTTTTATTTTGCTTATAATTTATTCTAGTGATGTAAAAAAGTTAATGTAGGGCCAGAGGGTTAGCTCAGTGGTTCCGGCGCCTGCCTTGTAAGCACAAGGTCCTGAGTTCAATCCCCAGGAACCACATATAATGCTGGGTGTGGAGACACACCCCACCAACAATCAACACCACATACCACAATGCCGGGCATGGTGGCTCACGCCTGTCATCCCAGCACTCGGGAGGCAGGGACAGGAGGATTGCTGAGTTCGCGGCGGCTTGCCTGGGCACCATAGTGAGCTCAGGGCCAGCCTGAACTACAAAGTGAGACCCTGTCGCAAAAAAAAAAAAAGTTAATGTATAAACATGTCATATAAAGAGAACTAAAAAGAAAATATATATGTAGAAAATAAAAAGAATATTATATTGTAGTGGGCCACAGGGATACATGCCTGTGATCTCAGCACTAGGGAGGCTGAGACAGGTGAATTGCAAGTTCCTTGGCAATATAATAAGGTCCTGTCTCTAAAGACCATAAATACATATATCAATAAATAGAACATTGCATTGTAGCACACTTTTGTAATCTAGCTACTTAGGAGGCTGCGGCCAGTGTTCAGGACTAGTCTGGGCAACTTAGACTCAAAATGTTAAACACTAATTGGGCTATGGCTCAGGGGTACAGTGCTTATCTGCCATGTGCAGAGCCTGGGCTTGACCCCTAGCAATGTAAAACACTTTTATTTTGTTTGTTCGTTTTTGTTTTTGTTTTTGTTTTGAGACAGGGTCTCGCTTTGTAGTTCAGGCTGGCCCTGAGCTCACTATGTAGCCCAGGCAAGCCGCCGCGAACTCAGCAATCCTCCTGTCTCTACCTCCCGAGTGCTGGGATTACAGGCATGAGCCACCACGCCTGGCACTGTGGTATGTGGTATTGATTGCTAGGGGGTGTGAGTCACCACGCCCAGCATTGTATGTGGTTGCCGATCGAACTCAGGATCTTGCGCTTGTGAGGCAGGCCCCAGAACCACTGAGCTAAATCTCCGGCCCCTTGTTTGTTCATTTTATGAGACAGGGTCTTGCTTTATAGTTCAGGCTGGCCCTGAGCTCACTACGTAGCCCAGGCAAGTCTCAAACTCAGCAATCCTCCTGCCTCTGCCTCTGCCTCCCAAGTGCTAGGATTACAGGTGTGAGCCACCATGCCCAGTGAAAAACAAGTTTTGTAAATTTATTAAACCAGAAGCACTAAGCAGTAGCCATTCTCAAGAACTCTTTGGTCTACCTGTGTCCACGTGCTAGAGAAGTTTGAGTATCATACAGAGATGCACACTCCCACCCTGCCCCTCAGCATGTGTCGCTTCTTCTGTCACAGCTGCCTGTGTCTCTAGAGTGCTACACAAGGCCTCCCGAAGACAACCTGGCCCTGCTTCAGCTCTACTTCCGGACACTGGTCACTGGGGCGCTCCGTCCATGTTGGTGCCCTGTGCTCTACGCTGTGGCTGTGGCTCATGTCAATAGCTTCATCTTCTCCCAGGATCCAAAGAGCTCAGTAAGTTCCATCCCCAGTGACTAAGATGTTCTGGAGAGGGACAGAGATTTAGCTCAGTGATTTTGGCACATGCCTAGCAAGCACAAGGTCCCTGGTTCGATCCCTGGTAACCACATACAACAATATGGGGTGTGGTGACTCACGCCTACCAGCAATCAATACCACATACTACAGTGCCGGGCATGGTGGTTCACGCCTGTAATCCCAGCACTCAGGAGGCAGAGGCAGGAGGATTGCAGAGTTCAAGGCTTGCCTGGGCTACATAGTGAGCTCAGGGCCAGCCTGAACCACAAAGTGAGACCCTGTCTCAAAAAAAAATGCTCTGGGACTGGAGATTTAGCTCAGTGGTTCCAGTGCCTGCCTCACAAGCACAAGGCCCTGAGTTCGATCCTGGTAACCACATACAATGCTGGGCATGGAGACTCACGCCCACCAACAATCAATACCACATACCATAGTGCCAGACGTGGTGGCTCACACCTGTCATCCCAGCACTTGGGAGGCAGAGGCAGGAGGATTGCTGAGTTCCAGGCTTGCCTGGGCTACATAGTGAGCTCAGGGCCAGCCTGAACTACAAAGCGAGACCCTGTCTCAAAAAAAAATGCTCTGGAGCCAGCCAGGGAGCAGGTGAGATCAGGCAAGGCCCATGGTGGTGCCAGTTCTGGGTTTAGTGCTACCTTTTCCTTTGCCTGTAGGATGAGGTGAAGGCTGCCCAAAGGAGCATGCTGCAGAAAACATGGCTGCTGGCAGACAAGGTAAGCAGGGGTCTAGAAAGGTGGAAAATAAGAGGTTTGGGGGCAGGGAACTTTGTTTGGCTCACATTTCATAAACTTTCTTCCATCCCTCCAGGGTCTCCGGCAGCATCTCCTCCACTACAAGCTTCCCAGTTCCAGCCTTCCAGAGGGCTTTGAGCTGTACTCTCAGCTGCCCCCGTTGCGGCAGCAGCACCTGCAGACACTGATGTCAGATGTCCTCCAGGTTGCAGTGTCAGAGACCTAGAGGATCAGACACTGCAGACAGGGATGGACTTGTTCCCCAGACTTCCAGGGGCAGATGGGCACAGAGGAGCTGAAGACTCACCTGGCTGAAAAATGCTTTGTTTGAGCTTCTGAGGGACAGAATGAACCTTTCCTTTCTATCTTGATGCCTGGAACTTGGGACCTGAGGGTCTGAGGGTCTCCACTTGGAGAAAAGAAGGACTACACTTATCCTCACCTATCCCTACCCAACCCTGGGCCAGGGTATATGAGTGCTGTCCTGAAAGAAATTATCTTTTTAGTCTCCCAGCTGATTCAGAATGATTTTGTTTGGTTTTGTTGGTTAGTTGGGGTATATTTTTGTTTTATTGAGACACAGGGTCTTTTTTTTCCCCCCAACCTCCCTAAGACATAGAGTCTTGATCTGTAGTTCAGGCTAGCCTTGAACTTACAATAATCCTCCTGCCCCAGTCCCCCAAGGGCTGGGATCACAGGAGTGCACCCCTGGATTGATTTTAATCGCGTTTATGCAGAGCTGGTATGGAGAAGTAGTTTATCCTGAGGAGGAAAGAAGTGGTGGAGGAATCATGAGTAGAGGTGGAAGCCGAGTTCACAGTGAGAATGCAGGTCCTGGTTCCTGAGAGTGGCAGGCAGGACAATGCTTTTGGGAATGGGATATGCAGAAGAGCTCTAGAGTCAAAGACATCCTTCATGAGGCAGCGTCTATGATGCTGTTTCCACTACCTGCACTGTGAGACATGAAGTTGGACAGCCTGACGAATAACTGCCCATCCACTGTCCAAGCCCGGGGCTGGGAGGCCAGATGACAACATGAACCAGTTCATCTCTTCATTCTGTCTGGAAGCTGGCACTTAGGCTCCCTCTGACATTTGCTGTGTCACTACCGTCTTGCAGAGGGCCCAGCCTGGGCCTGTTAGTAAGTAGAGCCCACTCCCCAGAGAGGAAGCCACTGAATACAGAACTGTCCAACAGATTTTTTTTTTTTTTCAATATTGGGAATTGAGCTCAGGACCTTACATTTGCCAGGCAGGTGATACCACTGAGTAACATCCTTGGCCCTCAGATTTTAATATTAGAAATAACCTGTCATGGGGGCTGGAGGGTTAGCTCAGTGGTTCCGGCGCCTGCCTCACAAGCACAAGGTCCTGAGTTCGATCCCCAGTAACTACATATAATGCTGGGCGTGGAGACACGCCCACCAACAATCAGCACCACATACCACAATGCCAGACGTGGTGGCTCACGCCTGTAATCCCAGCACTCAGGAGGCAGACACAGGAGGATTGCTGAGTTCGAGGCTTGCCTGGGCTACATAGTGAGCGCAGAGCCAGCCTGAACTACAAAGTGAGACCCTGTCTCAAAAAAAAAAAAAAAACCTGTCATGTTAAAACAATTGCTGGGCACAACCACAAGTTTCTGAGTCAGTGCCTCTGGGTTGTTTTTTTTTTTAAACAGTGTCTCCCTATGTAGCTCACGGTAGTCTTCT
Source organism: Thryonomys swinderianus (assembly GCA_004025085.1). Lineage (NCBI taxonomy): Eukaryota > Metazoa > Chordata > Mammalia > Rodentia > Thryonomyidae > Thryonomys > Thryonomys swinderianus. The sequence goes on from PVIC010025085.1 coordinate 20,798, forward strand.
ATGCACTAAGTAGGCCAGGTTGACTTTCAACCCAGCAACCCTCCTGCCTCAGCCTCCCAACTACTAGAATTACAGGCGTGTGCCCCCACGCCTGACTTGAGGCAGTGCACCTGGAATAGGGTCCAGAACTTGCATTTCTTATTTTTGTTGTTGTTAGGGTCTTGCTTTGTAGTTCCGGCTGGCTCTGAGCACAGTATATAGCTCAGCCTAGCCTGGAACTCAGCAATCCTCTTGCCTCTCCTGAGTGCTGGGATTACAGGCATGAGCCACCACACCCGGCACTGTGGTATGTGGTTATTGGGGATTGAACTCAGGTCCTTGCACTTGCAAGGCTGATTCTGGAGCCTTTGAGCTAAATCCCCAGCTCCCAGAATTTGTATTTCTAAGGAGCTCCCAAGTGATACTGGTGTTGCTATCAAGGACCAACCACATTTGGGAATCCATGGTTTATTGGGACCTTGTGAAGTCTTCACCTCACAGTGGAATGTCTCGTTAACCATGCATTGGGTACCAGTTTTTACTGGTGCACTCTTGTGGCTGCCCTGGTTCTTCCCCTCTGTACTGGGGAATGAACCTAGGGGGTGCTGAGGCCCATCTTCATTCCTTTTTATTTTGAGGTAGTCTGGCTAAATTAGCCAGGCTCGTTTCAAACTTGTACTCCTCATGCCTCAGCCTCCCAAGTAGTTCCGATTACAGGTGTTTGCACCATGCTCGGCCCACCTAGCATTATTTAGTCAGACTCTCAAGTAGGAGACTATGATATAGTTATAATGCATGGCTATACTCCAGTAGTAATGGAACCTGAGGCAGAAGGGCTGAAAGTTCAAGCCCAGCCTGGGAGTTAACAAGATCCTCTCAGTTTTGTTTGAAAGGACAGGACTATAGCTCAGAGTGAAGACCCTAGGCTCGCTCCCTAGTGCGTGTTTAGGGGCGGGGCACTTTAAGTGAAAGCCTGAGAACCCAGTTCATAAAGGTGGAAGCGTCTTCCAGTTGCCTAGGCAGTTTCCCTCCCTGGGCCTCCACAAGTGGTGGGGATGCCCTCCCAGAGCAGAGGCTTGCCCTGCACCACAGCCGTGGCCCGGCGTGCAGCACTAGTGCTCAGTCTCCTGTTGGCTTCTGTCCCATCGTGGGGTATTAAGCTCAGCATCAACAGATCCACGTAAATACAGAAGTTCATGTTTCCCCGGGGCGTCCAAGAGGGTCGGCTCCACAACCCCGATCAAAACCGCCCCACCGAGGAGGCACACCCTCTCCGGAGAGGGAAACCTACGAATCCTTGCCCAGCCAGCACCTGGAGTGCAGCCGGCCACTTTCCAGAGTATGGGAGGCTTCCCCTGAGCTTGCCCCCGGCCCTGACATGCAGCGGCAGATCCAGGGCTGGAGCCACGGAGCCGGGAGCCGACCCCATGAGGCCCCTCCCGCGAAGCCGGGCTCTTGCCGATCAAGCCCCGCCTCTTCCTCCCAGGGCACCTGGGTCTGGAGTCAGCGTTGCTGGGCTGGTTGTGGGTCGCCGGGGCATCTCACAGACGGCTGGGAGCTGTGAGGCGAGTTTGGGCGGCACCCTCTGCCGGCAGAGCCGGCCATGGGTTGCCCCAGCCAGCGGCTGCTGCTGTGGCTCGGGGCTGCGGGTGAGTGCGGAGTGTGGCGACCCGGGATGACAAGCAAGCACCAGCGGGAGCGCAGAAGTCGTTGTGGTGTCTCCCGGAACCTTGGAACTTCGTGGCCAAGCTCTTTAGTCTGTGTTTGTGGGTCTAAAACACAGACCAGGCAGGGCCATCGGGTGTGCCCCAAACCCGGGACAAGCCCTGGGGTCTCTGTCCTACCTGGCGAAGGGAGGGGCAGCCCCCAGCCATACAGTGCAGGGCACCCTGGCTGGGTGGGTGGGAGGCGTTTGCCATGCTCTGCCCTGTGTGGTGTGGGACTTCTCCGTTTGCGTGAGCACTGACTGGGGAACCTCAGGGGTGAGGCTGCTCATAGCAATGACTGTTGGGAGTGATTTTTGTTTTGTTTTCTGGTACAGGGAATTGAACCCAGAGTCAGCACTGAGCTACAACCCCATTTGTGTTTATTTTGAGACTTTTGCGCGGTCACTAAATTTCCCAGACTGGATTCGAATTTGCAGTCTTCCTGCCTCTGCCTCCCAGAGTGCTAGAATTACAGGCATGCACCACGCCTGGCTAGGTTGAAGAATTTGGGTCTCTTTACACACCCTCTCAACACTTAACATCCTGCTCCCTCTCCCAACCTTCTGTCTGTCTCTCTGCACCGTTCAGGCGTTGTTCTCTGCTTCTCGGGAGCCCAGGCGCCTCTTCTTTCACTCTCGCCCCCTCTGCTGACAGTTCCCAGTCCCTGGGACCCGAAAGTTACCTCCCTGCCGAGCAGACCGGAACCAGCCTACTCCCCAAATCCTCCAGGTGAGCTCCGGCCGCTTTCCTTCTCTTGCTCCTCATGTCGCCCAGATCCCCCAGGTCTGGCCAGGACCTCGAGTCCCTTTCCTCCCTCCCTCCCCCCCAGGCACCGAGGGCCCTTGGCTGTTCACCACCTGCGGGGCCAGCGGCCGGCGGGGGCCCACGCAAGCGCAGTGCGACCAGGCCTACGCGGGGAGCAGCGTGCGGGTGTCGGTGGGGCACGCGGGGCCGCTCCGAGGCGTGCAGCGGTGGCGGGCGCCGGGCCCCGGGCGTTATCTGTGAGTGCCTGCCCGCGGCCTGCCGTCTGAGGTCCTAGCAGAAGGCAGGCCGCGTCCCCGCCCGGCGGGCCGGCGCAGTTCCGGCGCCCTTGAGCGTCCTCCTGCAGGGGACCACGCGCAGGCAGCGGCCGCGCCAGGCTCTGGGCTCGGGGCCTGCAGCCTGAGCAGGGCGGTGCCAGGGGCGAGCTTCTCTCCATCTCCCTTAGCACGCCTGCAGTCTGCCTAAAACCTAACGGTTTTGATGTGCGAACCTGGTTTCCCACCCCTCTGAGTTAAACGGGATTAAAAAAAGGTCCGTGACCCATGGCCAGGGCGGTGACCCAGCTCCTTCTCCTGGCAGGATCTCCGCCTATGGAGCCGCGGGCGGCAGAGGCGCCCAGAGCCACCTGCCGAGGGCGCACGGCGTCTTCGTGTCGGCGGTCTTCTCCTTCGGCGGCGGGGAGACGCTGTTCCTCCTGGTGGGACAGCAGGGGACGGACGCCTGCCCGGGGGTGAGCAGCGCGGGGCAGGTGGGCTGAATGGGGTCAGGCGCCCACGTGAGGAGGGGCCGCTCGCGCCAGCCTCGCCCGGTCCCCGCAGGGGAGCCCAGAGAGCCAGCTCGTGTGCCTTGGGGAGCGCACGGCGGCGAGCGAGAGCGTCCCGGGGTACCGGCGCTGGGCGGGCGGCGGCGGGGGTGGCGGGGGCGCCACCTACGTCTTCCGGGTAGGTGCTGCCCGCACCGCGCGCGCCCCGTCTGCGTTTTGGGATCCACCTGCCTCCCCCGGGTTCCCAGGGTCCCTCGGTCTCCGGGTCCCCGTCCCTGCTCTGTCCCGTCCTCCAGAGGCGCGCCTGAACCCGCCGCTCCACAGCGGCGCGCGGGCGAGCTGGAGCCTCTGCTGGTGGCGGCCGGCGGCGGCGGTCGCGCCTACCTGAGGCGACGGGACTGGGGCGGTCCCCAGGCTGTGCCCGAGAGACTGGAGAACCGCACAGAGGCGCCAGGGATCGGAGGCAGCGGCGGAGCGGCAGGTGAGGCCGAGGGGCCGGGCGACAGGCAGCGCGCCGGTCACCACCACGCCGCCAGCTGTCCTCTGTCCCCCGCAGGTGGTGGGGGCGGCTGGACGTCGCGGGCCCCCTCCCCTCAGGCCGGCCGCTCGCCACACGAGGGAGCCGAGGGCGGCCAGGGCTGCTCGGAGGCCTGGACCACGCTCAGCTGGGCCGCGGCCGGCGGCTTCGGGGGCGGCGGCGGGGCCTGCACGGCTGGCGGCGGAGGCGGTGGCTACCGGGGTAGGTGCACGGGGTGGGGGTGGGGCTCACGGCTTTCAGGACGGGGGACGGGGGAGGCACATCCTCCCCTGGGCCAGCCCGGAGCAGGAGCTCTTAGTAAAGTCAAGTCCGTTACCATGGAGTCTCGTTTAAACTCGGGGTCTTTTCTGCGCAAGTCCTCACCTTCTGCAGCAGTAGGAAAGATTTTAGAGCTGGCTGGCTTGGCAAGCTGGTTGTCTAACTTGGTACTTCTCAGCGTGAGGCGCGGGAGCTAGAAGGTGTTACGAATGCCGGTTGAAGGGGAGAGGCTGGAAGATATCCAGTTGGAGGACATAAAATCTCAGGAGGAACTGTTTCAAGAGATCTAAGGTACATCAGAGTGACTACAGTTAATAACAGCACATTCTTCAAAATGAACGAGAGTAGATTTTAGGTGATTTCAGCAGAAAAGTTTGTGAGCTAGACACTTGTTAATCTCAGCACTCTGGGAAACTGAAGCAGGAGGATGGGAAGTTTGGCCCTAGCCTGGGCTGTTTAGTGATTTAGTGAGACACTGTCACAAAACTTTAGAAATAGGTTGGGCTGCAAGTTAGTGAAAGGCCCTATGTTCAATTCAATCCTAATACCACAAAAAAGGAGTGAGATATATTGAGGACTGGCTCAAATCTGCCATGGTATACAGTTTATACATATTTCAGGTTACACAAAATAAATACACACATTTTGTCAATTAAAAAGTAATCATTAATTTAAAAATAAATACAGCTCTCAGAGCCAGCCTGAACTACAAAGCGAGACCCTGTCTCAAAAACAACAACAA
>PVIC010025086.1:0-25493 GCA_004025085.1 Thryonomys swinderianus
CCTGCTATACCCCTGCTAGGAATATACCCAAAAGAATTTAAAAACTCACATTGGAAAGACAGATGTACACCCTTGTTCATAGCAGCTCAGTTCGTGATAGCTCAATCTTGGAAACAACCCAAATGTCCATCAACTGGAGAGTGTTTGGATTTCTTCATATTACAGAAACAGACAGAGCTTAGACAACCTAAAACTACCTCTACTGTGACCAAGGTAAGGATAAAACCTTGGTTAATCCCCATTTTGGCCTACGATGAGTAAATCCCCCCAAAATTTCCTTCCTCTAGCAAAATAATTTACCTGTGATAGTCTCACAGAATATAGCACCAGAAATGAACAATCTTTAACTCCATGCAATAATAGTGGGCAACCTCTCTGATACACTGTTGAGTGAAATAAGCCAGGCACAAAAAGTACAACCTGTATTATATATTATATATACACATGGAAAAGAAAAACAGGCAAAACTAATTTATGCCTGTACCTTTCCATGCAGGAAGCAGAATAGTATAAAGAAGGAGGAATAAAGTTGTGTAAGTAATGCTGCTTCTTAATCTGGGTGCTGGCTGCATGAGTATATGCAGTTTGTGAGATTACATTGAAGTATATATTTATAAAATGTGTATTTTCTATAAGTATGCTCTACTTCTTCAGAAGGTTTTAAAAAATTTACTCCCTATCCACATAATCCTGAATACAACATCCTCAAAAAAAAAAAACCTTCCCTTAATCCAACCTTCAAAGCCCTTTTGCCTCATGTACCTCAAAGCCCTTTGCCACTCACTTTTCAAAGCAAAACCACACAGATGACAAAGAAAAAGCAACCTTGATCATTCCAAGATCATTCCTTGACTCCAGACACAGCTCATTCTTAATATATCTTTCAAAGAACCTTTACTGCCATCATTAACCTTTTGTTCAAATCTCAAAAAACATCAGTGTAAGAAGCCATCACTGTCCTAAAAGGGCACACTTAAATAGACTTCTTTTAAACTATGCTCAAAATGAACAGCCCTAGTTCATAAATGCCCATAAGGAAACACTTAGACACAAAGGTATCTTGGGACAGGTATCTTAACTGAGACTGGGATACAGAAGAGTCCACACCTACTCTGCAATGACCACAGATGACTATGATCATGATGATAATGTACGATGCTCTACAATCCTAATCATAGCCAAGCACATCTGTTAGATTTTATGCAAAATTTCAATTCAAGTAGTCAAGTTATAGAGTTGAAAGCCTTTTTAATCTCCCTAATGTTAATTTTAATATGTTAACCTCAATTTCACATTGCCAATCAATCTTCCAACATTCTCCTACAAGTTTAAATTGGAAAAAAAATAAAACAGCTGAGACTTTTGATCACGTTAGATCACAGAGACTGGCCTTAATCAATGTCAGGACTAGGGTAAGGGTAGTAATCGGATCCCCTGACCCCAACATAAAACATCATAATAGGGAGCACACAGGCAGACTGCAAGAACCAAGAAAAGAGTAACCTCTCTCTCAGGGGAAACTCTGCACGTTTACATCCAGATATTTTTCATATCAAATTCATATTGCTTATCTGTCCATTACTTAAATCTTTATTTACATTTTTAAAAATCTGGCTCTATTTTTTTTTACCTATGAAGGGAGCAGAGATCAGTTACACCCTTTAACAGAAAATGTTTCTAATGATTGTGTGTCATAGCTTATGAATGCTCTGCAATGTCTCTCAAGAGAGTATCACCACTGTTAGGAACTATATCTCCTCCAAATTTAGGAGAAAATGCTATGATTACCGCAACAACTCTCACATATTTCAGCAAAAAGTACAAACCTACACATATACAACATGGTGCAAAATGCTGACAACTATTACAGCTAGGTAGTGGATACACAGGAATTTATTGCTCCTCTTTTCTTTTGTTCCTTCATGTTGTTTTATTTCATTGTTTGCTTACTTTTTTGAGACAGGATTTCTCTATGTAGTTCAGGCTGGCCTTAAACTCACTGTGTAACCCAGTCTGACCTGGAATTTGAGGTGGTCCTGTTGATTCAGCCTCCCAAATGTCGGGATTACAGGTGTGCACTACCATGCCCCCCAGCCTTTTGACTCCCTTCTATGTTTAAAAACTTTTTATAGTAAAAAACTGTGTGCAAAATGTACTCACTTTTAAGTGAATGGCTGTCTTCTTTCTTCTAATCAGAAATGAACTGCGAAGTATGGCTGAGGGGACATTCAGGAATCACTCATGCTGCCCTTGCCCTGAAGGAAGTAGGAAAACAAAACGTTATCACCAAGGATTTTTATTTATACTTCAGTTGATAAAATGTACTTAATATACAGCAAGCTTCTAGATTAGAATACTGAAAAGAGAAAAGAGGAGAAGAGTGAGCACAATTTTCACACATAAAGGGAAAAGAGAAAAAATATGGGAAACAACTGTCAGATCCACCCACTCTAGGGACTTCTGGAATAAAAGAATTCCTCAGTAAGTTTTTTTTTTTCCTTTTTCCCAGCTTTACTGAGGTATGATTGACAAATATTGCACATACTTAGGATAGACACAATGCAATGTTTTGATATAAGAATATCCTGTGAAATGATCACCACAATCAAGCTAATTAACATAAAGATCTCCTCACAATTACAGTGCCTTCTTTTTTGTGTTGTGACTACTTGAGATCCTCTATCTTGGCAAACACTGAATGTACAACCAGAATCTTCAACTACAAGTCATCATGCCATACTTCAGCCCTTCTCTGCATTAGGACTTCACCTCAGAGCACAACATTTGCCTCAGGGAGTTTCTCTTAGCTCATGGCCATTTCAGGGCAGTGGTACAACCCAGACATTCACTCAGCGGGGACAAGAACTCAAGCTAGCCTCTGACCTAGGATTTCTGAGACTACATACAGAAGCCATCCACCTACACTCTGTTATGGCTTGTGTTCCGATATCCCCCCAAAGCCTTATGCTTTTTCTCAAGTGGCTGAATCTACAGTGTATGATGCTAGGATTAAGGCTGAATGACTGCTTTGGCACTGCCCCAATCCTGGTAGTCTGGATGGGATAAAATGGGCAGAAAGACACAGTTAAAGTCTTTTGTTGCTTTTGCTATCTTCCAACACCCCAAACTGTTGCCCTTTGCCAGCCTGCCTTGGAACCAGCTGTTTATGCACTAAAACCTGCAGGAACTATAAGCCAAATAAATCCTTCCCCCTTTAACTTTGAGTGTTGAGTATTTTTTCTCAGCAAGGACAAAAAAGTAACTAACACACACTCACATAAGCACTGTGATACTACTACACCTCCTCACGACCTTTTTATCAAAGTGAGCCAGGTCTAGTATCCTACATGCTTGCATCATGGCAAGAGAGTCCTATTTGTACTGATACCACCATGCTCTCTGCTCTGGTGTCATCGAGAACATTTGATCCTGCCCATAGCTCTATGAGGTGAGCTGAGCCAATATCCCTGGGAAGGCAGCTAAGTGTCAAAGATGATGTATGACAAGAACATTCAACTAGAAAACAAATGAAATGAAGTTTCTACTTACATCACACCCCAGGGTTTGTTTTACTACACAGATGTTCCTCCTCTCTCATCCCCCCACAGACATGATGCGCTCCTGAAAGCCAACCCCAGAGCCAAAAGGCCAAACATTTCATTGGTATGAGAGGGACAAAGGTGGGCAGTGCAGTTTATTTGCTGAAAGTACACATGCAGAATCATCCTTAACAGTACCTTTCATACTATCATCATTATCAATTACAATTACTACTAGTAATACATACTAGTAACTATACTTCCTTCATGCACACAATAATCCTTAATGTCTTTCTGGCATAAACCTCCCCTGTTTCTCCCTGTCAGCCAACTAAAATAAACAAGAACAAACAGCACACTGTAAGCCTGCAAAAAATTTTATTTTTGTGATAATCATACAGTTATTTCTTGCCATTAAATTCTTTCCTTTTTATAAAATCCAAAAATAAAATACACTATAATAGCCTAAAGGTAAGCTCCACACACACATGAGAGCAGTAGCAACACCACAGGGGGTAAGGCAGTGGCTCCACATGATGCCCAAAGGACTCGTCATGCCCTCAGCACCAAAATTCTACACACAAAGAGGTTCAGAGGCAAATGCTTCATGTGTGCAAGGGCTGGCAGACAAATGCCTGTGGAAAGCCAGCCTGCAGCCCAGCACCTGGCCACAAACCCTGCCTCCTCTTACTCGTTCACTTGATTAAAAAGTGAGAGCCCTCTCCAGGGCTGCTGCCTCACTGGAAGGCCAGAACACCTGTTCCCAAAACGCTGGAATACATCAAGGAGAGACATGTGACTCACTGCCCCACAAACTGGGCCACGTGGGACCCTAGGAATACTCACCAAGCAAGTATGCCTACAGCTATTCAAAACAAAGAAGAAAATACATGATGTACTTTCAAGAAACATGAATCTTACTTACAGAGTTTGGTGAAGGAAGGCTAAGCAAATGAATTAATAATTTGGATTACCATGCAACAACAGCCTGAATGTTTAACCAAAATGCTATCCTTACTTACCTAAGACATTTCTGCCTTTGCTCTTAGGTGTGGGGGCAGGGAGAGAAGAGTGGACTCCATGCTCATTAAACGTAGTCATGGGAAAAAGCATCAGGGTGGCAGGAAACTTTAACATCACAGTGGTCCTTGTTCTGGAGAATTCTTTCCAAAATCAGGAGTCCTATTTTTTTTTTTTTTGAGACAGGGTCTCACTTTGTAGCTTAGGCTGGCCTTGCATCACTATGTAGCCCAGGTAAGCCTCAAACTCACAGCAATCCTCCTGCCTCTGCTTCCCAAGCGCTGGGATTACAGACGTGAGCTACCATGCCCAGCATTGTGCTATGTGGTACCAGGAATCGAACTTGGGACCTTGCACTTGCGAGGCAGACACCAGAACCACTGAGCTAAATCCCCAGACCAGGAGCCCTAGATTTTTGCCAGATCTAGCTACAGGGAGAATGGAGTCTACGTGCATCATCGCAACTGCACATTACATATCCTAGTAAAGTAAGACTGAGGCTCTTTAACTCACTGGGCTGCCTCAAGACAGTGTTGCCCAGCAGGACCCTGCTGCCCAGGCACCCAGCATTACATCACTGACATCCTTTCCACCTCATGTGGATTAATTGGTAACACATTCAGTATTTGCATTAATTTTCATTTAAATAGATGTTTATATCATTACTATATAGAAAAGTGAGTTTTTCTATTTAGATTGTATTATTAAATGTCTTTTAGAATGTGTAATTGTGTCAGCCAGCCTCCAAGATCCCCCGGCGTCCTCATGCTATTCATGCGCTTCCCCATCAGTCCCCTTCCACACGAAAGGACTGGCGTGCACGCACACTGCAGTACTGCCACAAGCCAAGTGAAAGTTCAGAGACTGGGGCAAAAGCTTCAGCTTCCACCCGACTCTCTCTCGGAAGGGAAGCTAGCAACCAGAGTAATGAGGACATGAGGTAAAGAACTGAAGCCTCTTCCACAACCAGCAAGGAACAAGTTTCTCCCAAGTCATGATAGTGATCCACCTGCAACCTCATGAGACCCCAGTCAGAACCACCTGGTCTTACCTGCTCCCAAATTCCTGACCCCACACAGACTACAAGACAATGTTTATTACTGTTTAAGTAGAAAATGCTCAGATGATGTGTTCTGCAATGATAACTAATATAACAACATGTATCAGCTTACATAGTAATAAAATAAATCCCAGGTACCTAATATCCAGTGGGTATATAATTATAATATTGGGTTTGGTTTTGGGGAGCCCAGTGAGTATATTAGCTGCTGCTTGCATTTCCCGTTCCTTCTTCACCACAGCCCCAGCACCAAGATTTACCACTAGCCTAATTTTGAATTAACAATTATCTTTGTTCCTCATTATGGTTTTACTGTACATATATTCTCCACATGCTGTTATGTTTTGCCTAATTTCAGCCAAATATAAATTAAAACATACTGTTTGTGTTATTTTCAGACTTGTTCTTTCCTTACAATTTTAAGATTCATCCCCATTTACAAATGTGGTTGTATTTCAAATTAGACTCCTCAAAATAAAAGACCAAATCAAAAAATGGGCAAGTGAAATGAAAAGACACTTCACAGAAGTACAAATAACTGATAAGTACATAAAGAAATGTCCAACATTACTGGCCATTAGAGAAATGCAAATTAAAAAAACACTGAGATTCCATCTTACCCCAGAAAGAACAGTCATCATCAAGAAATGAAATAGCTGGGCAGGGTGGCTCACACCTGTAATCCCAGCACTCGGGAGGCAGAAACAGGAGGACTGCTGAGTTCGAAGCTTACCTGGGCTACATAGTGAGCTCAGTGCCAGCCTGAACTACAAAGCGAGACCCTGTCTTAAAAAAAAAAAAAAAAGAAATAATAGCAAATGTTGGCAATTCAGCTCTTCCTGTTCTGGATTAAGATATCGTGTGTGTGTGTGTGTGTGTGTGTGTGTGTGTGTGAATATTTATGGTAGCATAGTTAACAATAGCTATGTCTTGAAAATGGCCTGTATGTCTGTCAACCTATGAATGAATAAAGAAAATATGGAAAATATTTGTGGTGGAATACTACTCAGCCAAAAAGAAGGGTAAATTTGAGTCATCTGTAGGAAAATGGATGTACCTTGAGACTATAATTAAGCAAACTAAATCACATGCAAAAGATTAAATATGATTTGGTCATGAATTCCCTTAAATGAAAACCCAAAGTCTAAATAATTTAAAGAGCAAAACAAAATACAGATGATAGGAAACATGAAGGTAGACCTTTTGCAGATGGAAAGTGTACCTACCGGTGCAGGGAAAGGGAAAGAAGGGAAGGAGGAGGAGGAAATAAAAAGGACTAAGATGTAATATGTGTATGTACGAACTCTCCATGATGAATGCATTCATTAGGCATCACAAACATATACTGTACTAATAAAAAAAAAGTTTAGCCATTCTAGTTGGTTTGAACAGTATCTCATTTCCATTTCCCTAGTTATTAATGATGCTGAACATATTTTTACATGCTCATTTGTCACTCATCTTCTGTACATTGTAGTATATGATATACTCACTATAGTCATCATTATAACTTTGTTTAAAAGTGGCCATCATGCCATGCTTTTTTGTTGCCTACCTACAATAGCAATGAAGTAAGCAGTTTATATACATATTCATTTTATTCCTGCAAAGTTCTTGCAGGGAATTAGTACTATTTTCAGTTTATGGTGAAGGGAAGACTTCATGTTCAAAAGATATATTTTTCGGAGACAAGCTCTCACTATAACCTGAATTCACTATCTAGCCCAAGCTGGCCTTGAACTTGCAGCAATCTTCTTGTCTCAGCTTCCTGGGGAACTAGAATTTCAGGTGTGCACCCCTCAAAACATATCTGAATGACTACTGCATGCAGTGAACTGGTTTTTAGACCCATATGCTGTACTAGTTCTATGTCTTTGGAAAATTTAATCTTTAAGGTCAATTTCCTTTTCTGTTAAATAGGATCTGCAATATAATATGCCCTGTCAGGAACTGAGTGAGGGTTACTTCTTTTTTTTTTTTTTTTTTTTGAGACAGGTTCTCACTTTGTAGTTCAGGCTGGCCCTGAGCTCACTATGAAGCCCAGGCAAGCCTGGAACTCGGCAATCCTCCTGTCTCTGCCTCCCGAGTGCTGGGATTATAGGCATGAGCCACCACACCCGGCATGAGGGTTACTTCTTTTTGTGGTACTAGGGATTGAACCCGAGACCTCAATCAGACTAGCTAAGCATCTCACCAATGAATTACACCCTGAGCCTTTCTTTTTTAATTTTAAGACAGGGTCTTATTAAATTGCCCAGACTGGCCTTCAGCTTGTGATCCTCCTTCAGCATCCTGAGTAGTTGGCAATACAGGTGTGCACCACTGCACCTAGCTAGATGAGGGGTTTTCAGAATAAAGGAAACATACTGAACAGAACACCTGGGCCACAGTATTTACTGAGAAAATGCTAACGCTGGTTGCTTTAGTTCTCTTCAAATACCTCACAGTGTTCTGAGGCAGTGTCTCTGTCACTCATAGTCACCTGCTCCTTGGTGGGTTTTTGCTCTATTCTGGATCAGACATGATTTGGCCTTTCTCTTTCCATGTGCAGCTTATTGATAGTTTGAACTGCACTGGTCCAGAACGATGGGGATGGGCCAGTTTTGCAAAGTAGACCAGCTATGCTACAGTTGTTGCTGCTCCTCATCCCTCTTTTAAAAGCAGATCACCATGGTAATTCCTAGGTGCTCCTCAGTTCACACTTCATATGTCAAATCCACAATCTCCAGTATGGCAAAGGGAAGGTGTACTACTGAGGAACCTTATGTTTCACAGCAAGGGCAAATGAATATGGAGTGTTTCTGGAATTCTTTTTGTTGTTTGTTCCTTGTTTGTTCAAGTTTGTTCCTTTATTGGCCAGATAATTTAGGGTGACTTCTAGAAAATTCAAACTACTTTGAAGAGATGCTATCTGAAATGAGTAGTTAAGAGTCTGTGAAGTCAGTAACACAAAAGTTAAATGAGCCAAATGTTTTACTCTGAGTTTATTCCAGTTCCAATATTTGTATAAAAAAGTGTCTAGAGCCAGGGATTTAGCTCTGTGCTTCTGGCATCTGCCTAGCAAGGTGCAAGGTTCTAAGTTTGATCCCACATACCACAATGCCAGGCTTGGTGGCTCACGCCTGTAATCCCAGCACTCAGGAGGCAGAGGCAGGAGGACTGCTGTGAGCTCAAGGCCTGCCTGAGCTACATAGTGAGCTCAGGGCCAGCCTGAACTACAAAGGAAGAAACTGTCTTAAAAAAAAAAAGCATCTAACTTTAGATGTCATAAAAGATTGATATAGTTGGTAAAGTTTATAATAGGACAGAGTAAGGAAGTCATAGTATTTAATTATTAAAAATCAAAATAAATATGGTCTTTTAAAAATTATCGGATAATTCATGTGCTGCTTTGCATATACAAACAAAAACATATTTAAAATCTGCTCCCTGACTTTTCCTACTAATTTGCTGGAGTACGTTTTCATTTAATCTTTCCATTCTTAAGCATACTGTCCAGTGTTTGTCAGGTGCATTTTACATTGTGCTTTATATGGGACTATTTTCCTTTCAGCAACCATTTGAAGTTGGACTCTGTTGTATACTGCTTGGGTTCAAATCCTGGTTCTACGACTTATCAGCTGTGTGACTATGTACAAGTTCAATATTTCCTCTGGCTCAGTGTCTTCCATCTGCAAAATGAATATAATGGTTCTTACCTTATAGGCATTAATGATTTTAAAAAGACAAGAACTATTAAGAGGTTTAACTGAAATGACTGTATTAGATGATTTGTTTTGTTTTGTTTTGTTTTTTTGATACAGGTTCTCGCTTTGTAGTTTAGGCTGGCCCTGAGCTCACTATGTAGCCCAGGCAAGCCGCCGCAAACTCAGCAATCCTCCTGTCTCTAACTCCCCAGTGCTGGGATTACAGGTGTGAGCCACCACGCCCGGCACTGTGGTGTGTGGTATTGATTGGTGGTAGGCGTGAGTCACCACGCCCAGCATTCTATGTGGTTACCGAGATCGAACTCAGGACCTTGCGCTTGTGAGGCAGGCGCCAGAACCACTGAGCTAAATCTCCGGCCCTGCATTAGATGATATTTTAAAGTCACTATTTCTTTCTGTGACATGGTATAAACTTCTTTGAACTTTGAAGAGTTCTATCCTTCCTACCCAAACGGACAAAATTTCTCATTATTTGCATTTAGTGCCAACAGAAACATTTCTGTTATAGCTTTACTAGAAATATAGATCAAATTATCATAAAATTACTATTGCCACCTAAGAAACTAAAATCTATAAAAGTCATTGTTTTAAAGGAAAATTCCTAAGAATGTTTGTAGAATTACTACAAATAAAATCAATTACAGTAAATTTTTAAAAATTCATATTAATCTTAAAGGTGTAAACATAACATAACCAGTTCCTACTTTAAAAAATAAAATAAAATAAAGGATGATTTACTCTCCTGCTTTAAGCTTAAATTTGGCCAGCTTTATGTGAGCTCACTTTTCTCACTTCAGGATGACAGCAATAGGATGGGATTTAGTATGTGAACCAATGAGAAAGAAAATCGTTTTTAAATTACCATAAGCCTAGATGTCGAATTTGGCTTTACATGTGGGCACTGTGGGGCTCTGGCTGAGGCCACACCACTGTTCTAACTCACTAAGTCCTGTGCCTACCACGTCCAGCTGTCTGGGTCACTGCTTAACAGTATTTGCAGTAGTGACACTGCAAAGAGGAAAGCTTTCCCTTTTGTTGGTTGAAAGCTTTCCTTATAATTGGCAAAGCAAGCATGCCTCTTTTTTGGAGAGAGACTGGAAAGGCGGCCAAAGAGTAGATAGTACACAAGCACTTTGGAGAACTATTTGGCATTACTTAGAGAAGCTGAATGCACGCAATCCCAAGCCCAGCTCTCCTCTTCTAGGGATATACCCTAAGGAAACTCTAGCCTGTGAGCAGCAGGGCGCAAGCACTAGAGTATAAATGGCAGCATTATTGAAAATAGCAAAAAAAAAAAAAAACTGAAAAATTCCTGGAGGGTCCTCAGCAATTGAAGAGAAGTGGGAATTTTGGGCATGTTAACAGAACTCATGTGGTAACTGGAAAAAAATGAGTAAAATATAACATAACATAACATAACATAACATAACATAACATAACAACATATATATAAAATATAACATAACATAACATAACATAACATAACATAACATAACAACAACATAGATCTTTAACTTTCAGGAAAATACCTAAAAGGTGGGGGGAGGTGGCTGAGTTGAATGGAATTTCTAGCTTTAGTTCTTGGAGGAATCTCCACACTGATGTCCACAGTGATGGTACTAGTTTGCATTCCCACTAACAATGTTGCAGAGTTTCTCTCCCTACTTCCTTCTGGCAGTCTCACCCACATTTGTTCTTTGTCTGTAATGTCTGCAATCCCTTCTTTCTGGAGTAAGATGAAATCTCAGTAATGTTTTCATTTGCATTTGTCTAATGGTCAAAGATGTTGAACATTTTTACATGTATGTATTGGCCATTTGCATTTTTTTAGTTATATGTTTTAGACATTAGTCCTCTGATGAAGACAAAACTTTTTTCCTATTCTGTAGATCATCACTTCACTTTGTTATTTATTGTGTATTGTGATATAATCCCATTTGTTGATTCTTTCTGATATTTCCTATGCAATTCAGAAAGCCTTTGCTTGTGCCTATGTGTTGAATAGTTTTATCTATTTTTATCTTCCAGCAGATTAAGTATTTCTTTTTTAATATCTAGGTCATTGATGTATTTTGCTTTTTAGTACAAAGTGAGATATATGAGTATAGATTCACATAATGGCTTAACTAAAAGCCAATAACATCAAGTGCTGGCAAAATTGCAGGTTAATTAGAATTCTTACATTTCATTGGTGGGAACACAGTAAATGAAAAGGCAAACAAACCCTATCTATACCACAATACCACTCATTACCAATGAACAAATCACTGATACATATCACATGGATTATCCTCAGATGGATTATGCTAAGTGAAAAAGGCTAGTCTAAGAAAGTTACTGTCTCTATAATTCAATTTATATGACATCCTGGAAAAGGCAAAATTATAAAGACAAAGAACAGATCAGTGTCAGCAGGAGGTCAAGGAAAGAGAAGTTCTGACTACAAATAGGAAACACCAAAAAATCTAAAAAGTGCTTCCTTAAGCTATTTATGGTGGTGGTTACATGAATGTACACAATGAAATTCATTTACTTTGCCATAGATTATGGGTTTGTGTTTCTAAAAAATGTGTATGTTAATCCCCAAGTAATGGTAATTGGAGGTGGACCTTTTGAAGGTCATTAGGTCACAATGGAATGAGATGGAATATAATTCTTAGTCCTTACAAGAAAAGACATAGTATATGGAAAGGGTAAGAAGATGTCAGCTTGTGAACCAGGAGCAAGACCCTCAACAGAATCCAGTCATGCTGGCTGCCACCCTGACCTCAGAACTCTAGCCAACATAGCTATGGAAAATAGATGTTCACTGTTTAAGACACCCAGGATATCATACTCTTGTTAGAGCAGCACAAACTAAAACAAAACTATATATCCTCCAAAACGTGAATCTTACTGTTGGCTAATTTTTAAATTGACTGAAAAATAGCATTTTTAAAAATCAGAAAAAAAGGGCCAGAGATTTAGCTCTGTGGTTCTGATGCCTGCCTCACAAGTGCAAGATCCTGAGTTCAATCCCGGTAACCACATACAATGCTGGGCGTGGTGACTCACGCCCACCAACAATCAACAAGCAATCAGCACCACATACCACAGTGCCAGGCGTGGTGGCTCGCGCCTGTCATCCCAGCACTCGGGAGGCAGAGACAGGAGGATTGCTGAGTTCGAAGCTTGCCTGGGCTCCATAGTGAGTTTAGGGCCAGCCTGAACTACGAAGTGAGACCCTGTCTCAAAAAGAAAAAAAAAAAAAATCAGGCATGGTGACAAATGCCTATAGTCCCAGCATTCTTGGAAGCTGAAGCAGGAGGATCACAGTTAAGCCTAGACAATGCAGCAATTTAAAATTTTAAAAAGGAAAAAAATGTAAAGGGCTGTATATATAGCTCAAAGTGAAGGCTTCTGGTTCAATCCTCAGTAACATAAATCAGAAAGAACTCATAAGTCTTGATGAATTTGTGAAGGAAAGAAAAGCAAGGATTAAAGAGCTCCACAACTCCTGGCCAAAAAACAATAAATAGACAGGAGACCCTCATGAATATGAATCCAGTGTGAGGAAATGTCAGCAGAAAGTAAGGGAGGCTAACAGGTAAGAATCCTGCTTTCTAGCCCAATTTCACCAGGTAAATGACAAATGACTGGAATACACAAACCACATCAACTCCCAGAGCCTCAGTTTACCTATCTCTAAAATGAGGCAACAAGGCAAGTTACCTGGAGGTCCATCCCTGCTACAAACAATTTAAAGACAACTTGGTCTTAAACTAGTGAATCTAGAAAGAGAGGAAAACAAGTCTATAGAAACAGTCAGCTATGAAATACATCTGCACAAATGCTGTAAGAGAAGAAAACAATAAGAAATGCACTGATGTATCTGAATGCCCAGGTGATGGTTGTGAAAGTACATAGTAGAGAAAAGGCAGGAGTCTCAGAACACCACTCAATCACATCATGGAAGCCAAGAACAGTGAGGGCAGGGGCTGGAATCGCTCCAGAATCAAATGCTGAAATAGTCAAAAAGGGTAACAAAATGTGAATAAGGCTATTCAGACTTTCCAGAGATCAACACAAATAGTGCAAAAAGTTTAAAAAGTAACATGAAGGCTGCCAACCAAAACAGGCACAGTAAGTATCTTAGCTGCACTTTCACTTTGCCTTCATCTTTGCTGCTGAAAGAATTTAACAAACATGTATGAATCATTTCCCTGTAGTAAACCCACATCCAAAGTTGCAATTTTAGCCAGCGATGGTAGTACACACTTGTAGTCCCAGCAACTTAGGATCCCACAACAGGAGGATATAGTTCAGGAAAGAATCCTGGGTCTGATACCCAACTCAAAAAATGCTGCAATTGCCGGGCGTGGTGGCTCACGCCTGTAATCCCAGCACTCGCAAGGCAGAGGCAGGAGGACTGCTGAGTTCAAGGCTTACCTGGGCTACATACTAAGCCCAGGGCCAGCCTGAACTACAAAGCAAGACCCTGTCTCAAAAAAAAAAAAAAAAAAAAAAAAGCTGCAATTTCAAAAACTCAGCAATTTCTGGAAATTAAGAATATGACTGCTGAGAGGCCACATTTCTGCCCTACATAATTCAATGTAAAGACTCCAGAATTCTAGAATGAAAAACAATTCATTTTAAAGGACTTAATAAAATGAAAAAGACACAATTTAAGAAGCACTCACAGTTGTTCCTTGTTAATTTATTAGTTTGTAAAGCAGGACAATAATTTGAACCTTGTAATATTCCCAGAATGACCAAGTGAAATGTGATAAATCCCTCAGCTCTGTCCTGAGTGGGCCTAACAACACTATTTAATGGCCTCAGCTCTTCAGCCAAATGAACCCAGTGAGACAGGCCACTTAACCAGAACAGATGGATGACTAGGAAAATGAACAATAACAAGTAATACTTGCAAGCAAAACTTACACAAGAAACTCTTCCAACACAACCACTCTGCTGATTTTCCTTTTGCAATGGTGAGATGTGCAAACATCAATCTGACGCAACCCACTTCTGCTGGTTACTAAAGAGGAAAAAGAGCAGGAGGCTCTTGCCTTGCAGCCAGGTCTCTTCTGCCACTAAAACACACTGATTTGGGCAAATTCCTTTCTACCTCCCTTTCTGCAGCTACAAAAGGATAATCTCATCTTCTATCTAGTGCTCAGGTGAGATAATAACATGAGTCACATGAGATTATGGCTGCAGAAGCGCCTATGAAAAATGCAAACGCAAAGAGAGGGTGTTATTAACTCTATTCTGTATAGGGGGCACCAGAATATACTTCAAGTATATACTCTCACATCCCAACTGCCTCTTTCAAGTCAACCATATGCTTCTCTTCCATTACAGCTGGGCTGCTGACCAGGTGCCACAACTGATAAAGAAGAAAGGCAGCAAAGGAGAATGTATCTGTTATCTAGCTTCAGCCCTCCTGGCTGCAGGAAGATAAAAGAGTCATTTCTTACTTATTTATATTCTATTAATCTTTTTGAGAGCTTTCTACATGTCAGACACGATGCTAAGCACTATAGGGGATCTTTTTTTTCCCCTAAGAAAACAAGTTGTGTCTTCAAGCACATTCATTCTGCAAGCAGCTAAGCAGCCAAAGAGCTAACTATAGAGAAGAGCTGAGTCTAAATAAACAGAGGAAACTACAAGAGAGAAGCAGGGAAAAGGCATCCTAACCGGAAGGACAAGCAGCAAGAAACCAAGGGAAAGGAAGACAGATAAGTTGTCCCCACAAGGGACAACAGACAGAACAACATGCCCACCAGAAACACTCCGGTGTTCTCCTATGTCCTGGAAACCTCTCACTGCCATGGTCACCCACGTAGCTCAGAAGGAGGGCTGTGATAGCAACGGGGAGACAGAACAAAGAGAAGGTGGTGCATGAGTGGCCATGCGGGAAGAGATAATGACTGGGGAGCGTGAAAGAGCGCCAGAGACAACAAAGGGCAAAACGAGGCTACTTGTGAAGACAGAAAGGACACGAAGGTAAGAGAAAATGTGGATGGCTCCCAGTTCTCTCTTGACTGAGAGGACGGTGGACTCTTTCAGATCCTGGGAGAAGCAGAGTTGGAGGATGGACTGAGTTTGCCACACCCTATGTCACTGTCATATGATTTTGTACACCTGGGCCTAGTTAACCAAATTGTTCTCACCATTTAGCTACCTATTTTAACTTTCCACAAGCAGGAGGTCTCTCATAAGGAGCACAAGATCCTTAGACAGGAACTCAAACCCACGTTTAACTTCTCAGTAGCCCGTGAGGATGCATTCCCACAGAAGTAGAGCTCAGAGAGGCTGACAAGCCCACCATACTCTGCACAGCCATAGAAAAGAGGAATGAAACTTTAATCAGGACTCACCCTGGATAGAAACAAGGAGAAATCAGTTTTCCTACTTACACCCACCATTCCACACAACTGTCCTGACCCTCGATGTGTGGCAAGCAGTCCTCCCGTGGACACCAGCTGGTGTCATCCACATCAATTCTGACACTACCTACCAATGACAGTATCCCACTGCCCCCCTCCACTCCCAACACCAGTCACAAACCCAAGGTTACTTTACCTGAACTTCTGATTAACCAGCTATTAATAAGCAGTTGTCCACTCTTTCCTTGGGGATCATTAATTTCCTAGAATGGGTCTCAGAACTCAGAGAAAACTTATGTGTACTGGTTTATGATAAAGGACATCACAAAGGATATAGATGAACATTCAGATGGAAGAGATGCACAGGACAAAGCTCTAGGGCCCTCTGTGGAAACACTACCCTCCAGGCATCCACAAGTTCAGCTGACTGGAAGCTCTCCAAACTCTGGGCTTCTGGGTTCTTATGACAATTTCAGTAGAAAGCCTCGGCTATAGACACTACTAGTTAAAAGGCCGGTCGTGAGTGATTAACTCAGCCTCTAGCTTCTCTCCTTTTCTAGAGGTTGGTGGGCACATGAGTGCTGAAAATTCCAACACTCTCAACCTGCCTTAGTCTTTCCCATGCACAGCTCTTATCCTGAAACTAGGAAGGGCACAGGACCAGTCACCAGTCACTCCTTAGCATATAAAAGATACTTGCATTACTGTAGATTTAGGAGAATTTTAGAATCTGCAGCAAGCAAATATGGTTGGTCACTTGGTTGGTTTACAGTACAGTGGACTAAACTCAGGGCCTTCACAAACAGCTATATTCCCAGTCTTCTTTTTTCTTTTTATTTTTTTCTGAGACAGGGTCTAAGTCACTAAATTGCTCAGAGTGCTAAGATAACAGGGTGTGCGCAACATGCCTGGCCTGGCTCCAAGTATTTCTTAATGTATTACAATTATCATCATCCACTTCCAGATGTCAGTTTTCCATCATGTACATTATTCTGTGCCGGGTAAGATCTAGTATTCCCCAGCTTACGCTGCAAAGACTCAGGTATCCTGTTCTCTTCCTGACACTCCTTCCAATAACTAAGTTCAGACAGCCCTAATCCACCCAGTTTTAATCTCTGTGAACACTGCTCCTGCTGCTGAGCTCTAATTTAACTGTCCTGTCACCCTGGAAGGCCCCCTCACCCCGTCCCTGCCCTTCATTCCACTGCCCGTTTTGAGTAAACAGCTATTTTGTGTTCTACAAGTCCAGGGATATGTTCTGGTCTCTACAGAAGCAATTCCTGCCTATGTGAGGCTCTCACCGTCCCTTGAGGTAGTCTTTCTCAAGTAACATTTTTTTTTTTTTTTTTTTTTGCTTTTGGAGACAGGGTCTCGCTCTGTAGTTCAGGCTGGCCCTGAGCTCACTATGGTGCCCAGGCAAGCCGCCGCGAACTCAGCAATCCTCCTGTCTCTGCCTCCCGAGTGCTGGGATTACAGGCGTGAGCCACCATGTCCGGCATTGTGGTATGCGGTGTTGATTGTTGGTGGGCGTGTCTCCACGCCCAGCATTCTATGTGGTAACCGGGGATTGAACTCAGGTCCTTGCGCTTTCGAGGCAGGCGCCGGAACCACTGAGCTAACCCTCCGGCCCTCAAGTAACATTTTTAAGGCTGGCTAGTAATATGTCAGTGTTATACCTAGGGAAAGGGGAAATGGGGCAGCTAAGGCAGAAAGATGGCACGCTCTAGGCCTCCTGTCTCTAAATTTAATAAGGGGCTGCAGGAGGTAGCTCATATTCCCTGAGCTCCATTCTTAGTACTCCCTCCCAAAAAAGAAGGAAGATAACCGAGCGTGGTGGTTCACGCCTGTAATCCCAACACTCGGGAGGCAGAGACAGGAGGATTGCTGAGTTCGAGGCTTGCCTGGGCTACACAATGAGATCAGGGTCAGCCTGAACTACAAAGCAAGACCCGGTCTCAAAAAAAAAAAAAAGAGGGAAAACAAAGACTACTGGAAAAAAATACACTATATTTGGAGCCTGCCACTTACTAGGCATAAGAGAGCAGTGAGCAGACACCAAGGTCTCTTAACTTACAGTCCACTGATTTTAAAAAAATTTCTACATACACACACACTTTATATACATGTCTGTATATATAAAACAAACACACCAAAATGTTAATACAAAACTGGAAGCTTGGTATGTATGTTTTCACTCCATTATTATCCATATTTTTCTGGTCATTTCAGATATTTTAATAATACAAAAAAATTAAAGAGAAAAAATTAAATACAAGACCTCTACTCTCTGGGGGAAAAAATGGCTCTTCAAACACTCATTTCAAAGGGTTCTGGATAAAGAAAGTTTACTGTAATTGATTTTGTTTTTAACATTATGCTCCACAGCTGAAAAAATAATGAGGAAAAAAATGAAAACAATGAAAAGAGGTCCTTAGACTAGAATGTCCTCAATTCTACTTCTATGTCCTCTGAAAGGGTAAATGATAAAAAGAAAATAACAAGGCTGGGGATTTAGCTCATTGGATCCAGTGCCTATGTCAGCAGCACAAAGTCCAAGTTCAATCCCTGATACAAAAAAAAAAAAATACCAGAAAATAACAAACTCATAACCCTTTCTAATATTTTACCTCAGGAGAAGACACTCTAATAAAATTACTAAATTTATTCTAGTCCTGCAATGTACCAAGGATTTAGATATGATTCCATAACATTCCTGCAGGATAAGCATTATCCCTACTTCACAGATGAGGAAATTAACATTCCAACAAGTAGTTAATTCAACATCCAATGGTACCACTGCAGCCAAATTCACCCCTGACCAGAGTCAAAAGCCTTGGTTTTGCTTCCGATGTAACATGACATTTGTCTCTCGCTGTCTCATGCTTCCTCTCACATGTCCAGCATTCCTGGCTTCACAAATAAGTCAATTTCTCCCTCCCTCCCTCGCTCCCTCCCTCAGAGGCCTCCCTCTCGCTCTCTCTCTGCCTCTTTCTCAGGGCCTTGAGTACACTGGGCAAGCAAGCCCAGGAGAAGGTATATCCTCCATTCAAATGAATAAGTCTTACACAGAAAAAATCTCTAACATGCAGTTCAGTCAGGTAAAAAGAAAACAATCTAAGGCATTACAATTTTCAGATGCACGCTATCAGAAATAGCATTACCACATGTTAACTGAAAACTTAACAGTATCATATACTGCAGTCATGAAATCCAGTTCATGCATGTGGCAAGTGCTATACCACTAAGCTACATGTCAGCCCATAATATTTTCATTATTATTTGCTATTTACCACATTTTTTTTATGGGTCAGGGTCTCACTAAACCACTGTTTCTCAGACTGCACTCCAACTTGAGATCTTCCTGCCTCAACCCCCCAGAGTGCTACATAAATTCTTTTCAGTTGAATAGCCATAACATTTGAAGGCACTTAACAATAACTAGAAACAAACATGTACTCAAAAACAAAATGAATTCGGGCCGGAGATTTAACTCAGTGGTTCCGGCGCCTGCCTCGCAAGCGCAAGGTCCTAAATTCGATCCCAGTAACCACATACAATGCTGGGCGTGGTGACACGCCCAGCAGCAATCAATAGCACATACCACAGTGCTGGAAGTGGTGGCTCACGCCTGTAATCCCAGCACTCAGAGGCAGAGACAGGAGGAGTGCTCAGTTCGCGGCAGCTTGCCTGGGCTACATAGTGAGCTCAGGGCCAGCCTGAACTACAAAGCGAGACCCTGTCTCAAAAAAAAAAAAAAAAAAGAAGAAGAAAAAGAAAAAGAATTCTCAAAATGATTTTCTAATGCTATTTATCTCTGAACACTTTCACTGTCAAAGTGTACAACATATAGAAAGAGAGGGCAAACTAGGATGTAAGTTGAGGTAAAAGTTTAATCATTTATTAAATTTTCAAAAATTAAGAGCAGCATAAAGCTTAAAATATATACTATCATTTATTCCAGTAGTGGTTATGTTAGATATTCTGGAAATGAAGTGCATATCAAAAAACAAGAAAATTCAGCTGTGTTCTATATAACATTATTTCTGATTTCTCGAGTTTGTCCCTAAAACAGAGGCCTCGGAGGTGAGAAGGGAGGTTCCACACTTTCATTACTTGCTCCTACATTGTCTTAAGGTACAGAAGTCAAAACTGCTCCAACCATTCCTTCCCGACACCAAGGAAATTTTTTGTCAAAAAATATTTATACAAATGTTTTGTATAATCAGAGCCCTCTACGGTTGAGGGCCAAGTTGTGGGGAACACTTATAGGCACAACTCAGGCAGAGGTGCCAGGGATGAGGCCTAAATAGAAGCTATTGGGAGGACAGCCTGAGATGCAGAGGGCCCTGAACACCATGAAGGAGAGGGAAAAATGAAAAGAACATTCCAAGGACAGCCAAGGAAGCATACTGCTACGCTGACAGCCCATGCAGATCTACAACAACAGCTTCCCACACCCTGCAACACACCAGATTCCCCACACCACAATCCTCCCCACCAAATGCACAGCACAAAACAAAATTCAACTCTGAACAAGTGACTGTTACTCTGGAGAGTTGATGCTCTTGTAGCAGGTTAGTCCAGTCACCACACTTGAAACTGTTATAGTACAAAAAGGCCCCAATTGTCTTTTTTTCCTAGAAATGTGCTTCTCTGATTACGTCTTGCATGCTGAAAAAAGCAAAATAAAGCATTATTCTGGTCATTCTTTGAAATAAATGCCAGACTGACTGCCAAAAGTTAAGTGTATGAATTATATCAGTAGGTCTTAAACGTGTGTTATTTTGCTTCACAGACTATCTACTTAAATAAAACATTTTAAAATCCAGAAATCTACACAAATACCCAACAATAAAAGGCCAAGACAGGGTCGGATGGTTAGCTCAGTGGTTCCGGCGCCTGCCTTGCAAGCGCAAGATCCTGAGTTCGATCCCCGGTAACCACATATAATGCTGGGCGTGGAGACACGCCCACCAACAATCAACACCGCATACCACAATGCCGGACATGGTGGCTCACGCCTGTAATCCCAGCACTCAGGAGGCAGGGACAGGGGGATTGCTGAGTTCACTGCGGCTTGCCTGGGCACCATAGTGAGCTCAGGGCCAGCCTGAACTACAAAACGAGACCCTGTCTCAAAAGCCAAAAAAAAAAAAAAGGCCAAGACAGAACTTCCCTCAAAAATGATTCAAGGCTTGTACACTAAGTACATAAGACTTGTAATATAAAAATACAATCCACAGGCTGTCGGTTAACTAGCAGAAGAGCCTCCCTTCACATGACGCATGTGCCTTTAGCAAATTGGGCAGCAAAAACAAATAGATGTGATTAGCATTAAAACCACAATTAATCATATTTATTTTTATTGGGCCTAGAAAAGTATAAAAACATTGCATTTCTATTCCAAAGAAAAAGGATGATACCTCCATTTCTTATGTCTCTATAACAAAGTATCTACAAACATGTCATTGCAGAACGACCAAACAGCAAAAAGTCACTGGATCACTACATGAACAAAGAATCTGCTCTCTATATTCTCCACTGGGCTGCTCTTCCTATACAGGCTAGAAGGAGACAATTAAATTCAAGAGTGCTTGTGGTGTAGACACAGCTTGTGACCCAGAGCCTCAGGGCCCATCCCAAACTGATCATCCTCCTGCCAGAGTTCAGAGCTGCCACAGCCGGAAAGATAGCACCACCAGAAACACACTGCTGAAATTTCTATCAGCACTCCCAGAAAGGTTCTGATGGGAATTCAACCTGCTGAGACTGAAGTGGGGAACCAAACACTATTGCCAGATTTTCCCTCTCGAGGTACTGACAGGCAAGAGCTATCGGAGCAAAAGATATGAAAACAACAGGCCTGGATCTGCTTCGTTCAAGGCTGCTGCCAAGTTTGCTGGTAAGACAGCCCTGAAGGACGAAAAACTGTACTCCTGAGCTCCATGACACTGATGCCTTCAGCTAAGTAAATACTGTTGACAATGTTTCCAAATTTTGATGTTCCTCAGGTAGGCATCTTGAACAAACTAGATAAACTAGTCCATTACAAGAAATCACATATTTTTAAAAACATTTTAAGAAAGAAAGGAGGAGGAGGGAGGGAGGGAGGGAGGCAGGGAGGACATCTGGCCAAAACAATTAATAGTTTGCAGCAGCATTATTTACAAAAGCCAAAAGGTACAAATGAAAGAATCCACTAATAGTGGATGGATAAACAAATGTGGCATATACATACAACTGAGTATTATTTAGCCTTAAAAAGAAAAGACATTCTGGGCCAGAGATTTAGCTCAGTGGTTCCGGCGCCTGCCTCACAAGCGCAAGGTCCTGAGTGCGATCCCAGTAACCACATACAATGCTCACCCCCACCGCCAATCAATACCACATACCACAGTGCCGGGCGTGGTAGTTCACGCCTATAATCCCAGCACTCGGGAGGCAAAGGGATTGCTGAGTTCGCGGCAGCTTGCCTGGGCTACATAGTGAGCTGAGGGCCAGCCTGAACTACAAAGCAAGACCCTGTCTCAAAAAAAAAAAAAAAAAAAAAAAAAACAATAAAAAAAAAGACATTCTGGCATGTGCTACAATATATTTTAACCTTGAAAACATTATGCTAAGTGAAACAATTCAGACACAAAAGGACAAATGTTGTATAAATTCACTTAAGTGAGTACACAGAATATAAAGTGCAGTAGTGGTTGCCAGGGACTATGAAGAAAAAAGAAGGGAAATTATTGTTTATAGTACAAAGTTTCTGCTTGAGATGATATATAAGTTTTGAAGATGAATGGTTCTGATGATTGCACAACAATAATAATAATACAACAATAATAATTCAGTGGCATTAAGTATACATTTAAAATGTTAAAAACGCTGGTTTTTATACATGTACTTTACCACAATTTTTTAAAATAAAAGATATTTATACTTTTTAAAAGCAAATTATAGATTTGGAATAGTCTTGATCACATCAAAAAATGCTGTATTTTAAAACTGTGAATAAAATAAATACGTCTATGTACAGTATATTTAAGAATCAGCAAAAGTTGTCTTCAATTTCCATGCCTAGCTAAAATCTGATCATCAGTTTCTAGAGAACACAAAATTTTCTTCAAATGTCACTTCTGGCACCTTGAACTAGCATATAGTCAAAGACCACATCACCACAGAGGTTACCACCACATGAGCTAATGAACAAGGCACATGGTCTGAATATGTGCTGTTAGTATTCAAAGTATCATTTGCAAACAGTGGTGGCCAGATTCACCCTAGAATAAAAATCTCTACCCAGCAGCAAACATGACTGCAATCTAAGGGATTTTCTTACACACTTATACACATATTCAAAGATGGGATGACTGGTGGTTATGTATTTTCAAAATCCGGTTGAATAAAAGAATGCATTATCACTTTGCAAATATAACAACAATGACAGAGTGTGCTTCCTAACCGAATCAAAGAACATGCTTACGACCAGCGGCTGCTTCCAGGGATGGTGGAAACTGACACTGCCCACTGCCTGAAAGAGTAAATGTTTCTCCTAAATGACCTTTGTTAAGAGTTACTGTCTTTCTCCCCCAGGCAGAAGCTGAAATCTGTGCAAAGCAGGAAAGGCCAAAATGCAGACAGAGATTCAGGAAGCAGCCTTGTTTTCTCTAAAGTCACATTGTTCCATTTGCACCTGCGAGAGCCAAAGCTGAAGGGTGCATTTTCGTCTCAATTGACTACGTGAGGCAGCAGCAACTGCATGTAAAATATCAGGGGAAATATGTGCGGGGCAACAGTCTCACTTCTGCTTCTGAGATTATTCAGGTAAGTTCTCCTTTGAGCAGGCACAGTGAGGGGACACTGACGTGAAACTGCATCATCATCACCAAGGAAACACTCAAATCTGGGCTACAAAGAAGTCCATCACTTGACAAAACTTGAGTAAACTGGAGACAAACTACCATTCAGGGTATTACACTGACAGAGCAATTACAAACAATAACCCAAACCCATCAAAACAAAGAAATAAAAGCCTTTTAGATCTTCTCAGTCTAGTTGGGTTCAAAGACAACATCTTCCCAGTAATATAAATATTCCTTACATGACCATAACTGCTATAAAACTGTTACTATGCCATAATGTCAAATGTTATAATTTTATTAGCAAAATTGTAAAAATGTTTATAAATTCTAGACTTCCATTCCAGAAGTCCATTCTAGAAAGTATTGTTTAGCTTGGGCAATGTAATTCTTTTATATTATCCCTGTATTCTACTTTTAGTATCTGGTTGAAATGTTCATTTGCTGCACACCCAGTATTTTTAGAAAAAAGATCAGAGGAGATGTGTGTGCACCAAAATGATAATGGTGGCTATCTATGGGTGGCAGGGTTGTAAATTATACTCTTTTTTTACCTACACGTTTTTTTTGTTTTTTTTTTTTGAGACAGGGTCTCGCTTTGTAATTCAGGCTAGCCCTGAGCTCACTATGTGGGCCAGGCAAGCCTCAAACTCAGCAATCCTCCTGTCTCTGCCTCCCAAGTGCTGGGATGACAGGCGTGAGCCACCATGCCCGGCACTGTGGTATGTGGTGCTGATTGCTGGTTGACTGTTGGTGGGCGTGAGTCACCACGCCCAGCATTGTATGTGGTTACTGAATCGAACTCAGGACCTTGCGCTTGCAAGGCAGTCGCCAGAACCACTGAGCTAAATCTCCAGCCCAACTTACACGTTCTTTAAATGGAGGAGGAGAAATAGAAAGAGTGGAATCCAGATAAAATAGAAAGAAGAGGTCGGCATAGGTCACTCACTGCAAAGCCCCACGGGCACCACCCCTCTAAGGCTTTGGCTGCTCCAGTGAAAGAGTGATACCACAGCCTCTTTGGAATAAATTAGAGCACTGATCTCCTAGTACAGTATGACATTTTAACCACTTTCAGCTTTCTAGAAAATCAGCAACTTCAGAATAGCTATGTAGCTAATAACAGGTCATATCCAAAGCAGTACACAGGGCCAAATGTGATATGAATGAATAGGCAGTACAACTGTGTTAAGGAGTCAGTCAATATGACCCAACGCCTGACTGACCAGACAAAGCTCACTGAACACAGGAAACATACCTGCCTACTTCATCACTGTTACCAGGGCCTACCAGGCTGCCCAGCTCAATAGTTTTTTTTTTTTTTTTACAAAAATAATACATAGTCTTTTATACATCACACTATTTTCAGAACATGTCATGATTATTCTTGACTTATCTATTGAGATTGCCTAATACTCTATTATGTGGATACATATAATTTGCTTAGCCAATCCCCTCTCTTATCAGGTATTTCATCTTTCATCTTTTCACTACAATAAAACTGAAATTTTTTTTTTTTTTTTTTGAGACAGAGTCTCACTTTGTAGTTCAGGCTGGCCCTGAGTTCACTATGTAGCCCAGGCAAGCCTCGAACTCAGCAATCCTCCTGTCTCTGCCTCCCAAGTGCTGGGATTACAAGCGTGAGCCACCACGCTGGCTAAAATTGAATTTTAAAAATACCATGATTATTTTTTTTTCTTTTTTTTTAATTGAATTCTTTATTGGTACAATTTATATACATCTCAAAATCACATATAACATTGGGAAATTTGTACCAGTATATGCCACAAGTTAATTCTCATTTTTACCCATATCCCTACCCACTCCCCCCTCCTCCCCCCTTTATACATGCTCTTTTATTTTCTTTCTGTATCATATTTATTATTTTTTAAATTAAATCCCTAAAGGTAAAACGGCAAAGTCAAAGAGTATGTAAGGATCTA
>PVIC010025087.1:0-25557 GCA_004025085.1 Thryonomys swinderianus
TTTTATCTATTTATTTTCTATATTTTTATTCTCCCCAACTGGCCATACTGATACTGCATAAGGTTCTGCCGGGTTCAAGCCACCAGACCCTGATAGACAGAGATGAATAAAGACCTACAACAGAAATTATCTTTGTCAGGGGCCAGGGGACTTCACCAGATTGAAATGAAGCCCCTGCACTGACTCAAGCCCCAGATGTACTGAGGGACAACAAAATCATAGAGTTCTGCTGAGCACAGATGTTTGTTGTAGGCAGCAAGACAGGCAAGCAAGGCATGGTGACAGTGTGCTTGAATCATTAATTTTTACCTGATTGTCCCCTTGAGAGCTCTTTTTTCTCCATAAATCTTGTCTCAGTGCAAGCTGACAAAGCACCCTGTCTTCAAGACAAGTTTTGGCTCCCCTGAGTTAGCAGTCTTCTGGCTCCTGAGTCATCTATGCAGACAATGACCAGTTGGGTGTCACAAGTAATGTCACCGAGTCCACCAAGTACCTTGGCCTTTTATTAATGATTTAATAGTCCAGCATGTGAGTGTGCCATTTAGTAACCATGCAAGAAACATGGGACATTTTGTTGGTCTTTAAACAATCTAAAATTAGTACATGTTTAGTTGACATCATTTTCTATAGTATAACATCGACATGAGTATCTCAATATGTATAAACATCGTGTACAAATCAAAATACATGAAATGAATATGGCTTTTAGGCTTTTGTCAAAACACCTTCCAAAAGAGTTGTGCTGGCTGGATTTCACAGCCCTTGACCTATGACAATACCATTCGAATGGCATTCTTGCTGTTAATGTGTCTTTGTGGTAGTTTTGAATAATGTTTAGTTTCAGGACAGTAAGTAGTGAAAAGAAATTCAGTTCTTCCTCTTCTTCTCCTCCCCATGATGGATTTTAGCATCAGCCTCTCCCTGTCTCTGAGCCGTCAATATAACAAGAGAAGCAAGAGCAGCTGGTCCTTGAGCCAGCACTTTTATTTCCTTGTGATAAAATTATGTTTCCTTTTGGACCTGTCTCAGAAGTCTGTCTGAGAAAAACTAATGTCACCTGGACCTTAGGGGCTGCTCACCCAAAGCAGGAGGACACCGAGGAGGCCCAGCAACAGGCACAGCAATGCCTGACTTTGCAGTGTTGAGTTCCTTCTCCTCCAGGATCTGTCAATTCTGATTTTGCAGCTCCATCAGCAATGCCATGTGCCATTTGCCTCCTGTCTGAGTTACAAAATAAAAAAAGTCATTTTCTCTTCCAATGTGACAGGTTTAAAAAAAAAACTTTTATCTCTCTATATCTGTTATATTTTCCACCTGGTTGACATATACATTTGAGACACATAAACCATAGAAACTCTGAAGGAAAAGAGAAGCTGTTGAAGCTGAGCTTGTTACAACATCTGTTCCTATATTAAAAAAAAAAACTTACCTCAAATATTATTAGCCAGGATTATTATTATATGATGATGATGAATTATGAGGAGATAAAATGCGGAGAATAAGCACAATGTTTCTTATGATTTGCTCTGGATATTGAGATATAAAATTCTAGAAAATAATACAGTCCAAAGAGTGAAATATATTATCTTTTATATCCACTAAAATGCTAAAGATTTTAAATACATTGGACTCAAACATTTCTTCTGGGCTTGCTTATCTTTTATATTTTTATTTCTAAGACTTATTCCCCTTTGTTTTGTTTTTATCATTACTATTTTAAAGTGCCTTAAACCTTGGTCACAAGCCATATACATGTTTCTATGATTTGATATGTTTTGAATTATGTCCACCATTAGGCATGAGGGTAGAAATTTTGTAGGACTTCAGTATTCAGAGGTCTTTGGTACGTTATATGAATTAATGTAATTAGAATGGAACCATTAGCACTGAATTCTGATGGCCTTATAAAAAGATGGAAAGCCAAAGATACACTTGAATACATGTGTACACTCCCTGTTCCTTGCCATATAGTGTCTTATCTCAGTTTAGACTTCTGAGATTGAGAAGGCCATCTCCAAATGCAAAATTGAAATAACACTCTCATGAGAAAGAAAAAAAAATTTACCTAGTACATGGTATTCTGCTGTCCGTAACAGACACTCAGTGAAGGAATATGTGTTGTTGAATTATTCACAACTATGGAAGGGTCTTAATGAAAACAGAAAATAATCAAGTATAGTTTCACTGTTCCGAATAAGTATCATTGGACATATATCACTATTTTATATTTTTCAGCACATAGAAAATTACAAATCTTTATACTGGTCGTGGTGGCTCACTCCTGTAATCCTAGCATTCCAGAGGCACAGGCAGAATTCGAGACTACCTGGGATATATAGTGAGCTCAGGGCCAGCCAGAACTATAAAGTGAAACCCTGTCTCAAAAAGCTAAAGAAAAAAAAGGATATTACAGATCTTTGATAAAAAATTATTGAAAGCTTTATTTTTCCTTGATGTTATTTTCCCTTTACAACATGTATTACTCTAACATTCCTCTGATAATTATATTAGATTGTGTTTGTGGGAAACAGGAAGGGGTTGTAACTAGAATCTTTGCATTAAGTTCCAGTCTCCTGTGAGTCTGATGGCCCACTGAAAAATAATTAATAATTCAATCAGAATTGAGGTTTAGAGAAGAAGCTGAGTTTGACCCTGATGCATGCTACTCTGGGTAGCTAAGACCCCAGACCCAAGTTTGCCATAACTTCTGGGATTTAGGGTTTACTTTAGAATCAGGCAAATAGTGGATGCATTCTAGCTTCTGCTACTTCAGAGTTGTATCATTTTACCTCCTCCGAGTCTACATTTCAAGGGACATAACCTCACACTCAGTGCTTCCTTTCTAAACTCTGTCCATTCTCCACTTCCATTACAGTGTTTTATTTCTAGAGTTTCTCTTTTATTCTTTTTAAGAAGATATGGTAATTAACATTATCATACTAATCATAGTTTTTTTAATTTCTCAGTTTGAAAATTCAGTATGCCTACCACATTCTAATTTGGCAACTTGTTTTATCTCTTTAAAATATGTGTTTCATCTTTCATTGTGCCTTATACAGTTTTTGTAAAAAGTTGAATGTGATGCACTGGATAAAATGTGTTGTGGAAAATAGACATACAGTGATGTGTAGGTAAGCTGAAGTGAGAAAGGAGACTTTAATAGTTTTTTGATTTGGTTTCAATTGTTGAAGACCTGTACCCCTACACAATGATCTTCATAGTGGGTTTCATAATTGTTTTTCAGATTTTTCTCTGTCATTGGGTAAGACAGAGCAGCTAGTGGGGGTGGAATTGGTATTTCTTTTCCTTTGAATTGATTAGGCTCAGACAAGACAATTGTAGGTTAGACTCCAATAAAATATTCTTTTTAAAATTTCCCTTCACAGGACTGGGGATTTAGCTCAAGTGGTACCACACCTACCCTGGAAGCACAAGGACCTGAGTTCAATGGCCAGTGCCAAAAACACACACACAACAATAACAACAACAACAAATACCTTCACAGCAGGTTTTGTTAAAGGGAAGGAAATGTATTGTACATATTTCACAATGACTACTGGTTCACACAGAATCACCATCAATTCATCAGTTATAATTTAGGTTTTCCTACTCTGGCACTGGCTCTTGTGGTATTTCATGCTTATGGATTTCTAGGCTTGGAAACTTAAACTTTCTGTATGTTTTATTCTGTGGCTCTAACTTTGGGGTGAAGCATTTTTTTTTAATTTGGTACATTTTATGGGTACATTATAGATACACATCACAGTTTTACTTCATTCTTTGATATAGTTAACAGATCTGAAAATTTCTACTTTGTTCAGCTTTTCATACATCATTAGGAAGACATGATAGAGGTGTGATCCATTGACTGGTAGTTCCTTTGCTTAGTTCAGATAAAAATCATAAATTGATAGAGTGCTGCTTGTTTGATGTTAGTAACTGGGGTCTTTGAATGTCAGTGGCTTTCAGGTTCCACAGTTGATGCTCTGAGCTTTAAGGCAACAGCAAGTTTTAGCTCCCAGCATTACGGTGCTTAGTGTAACTGCATCCTGAGTGTTGGCTGCTGCCAGTGAGCCCAGCTATTTCTGTTGGCCCCTTAGCAGCCAGAACTCATAACACTTCTGTAGCTTCTGGAACTACTTCAGCAGCTTCTGAGCCACCCTGACTCTCTTCTGCAGGTTTCCATAGGTCTCCATATTGCCTCACTTCTGTCATTCCACCACTCCAAGCTCTATACTGCTTCACTACTCCCAGTTCTCCATCACTCTGTAGATCTTCCTGAAACTCTTTGTTTGCTAAAACACTCAGTGATAGAATGCTTAGTGTTTCCAGGTCTTTCTTTACTACAGCTAGTTCAGCTCACTCTACCTGATCTAAAACTCCTGAAAAGCAAGTAAGATTTTATCAGGGCCTATGCTGTGGCCCAGGGTTACTGTCCAAGAAGTCAATTGCTCCTTATAGAGAGAAGAGGCGAGTCAAACAGCCAATGCCTTCCCTTCTCACTGCCCCTGTCTGAGAGCCTGCATTGTGTGGGCAAAGAGGACAGTTATCTGGAAGGTTTGTGGGTTGCAGTTATCTGAAGTGGTCCTGTGTTGTCAGAAGTTCCTGAAGTTTAAGTGACATTTTCCAGGCACTTGAAAAAATGCAGCCTGAGCATGCTTTCCTTAGACCCACACCATCTAAAGTGGCATCACTGTTGTGATGACACTACTGCAGAAGTTCAAGAGAACGGGGTGCTTGATTGACAGCTCAGGCTTTCCCTCAAAGGTAGAGGGAAGAGTGGCAACTAACCAGCTGCCAGTGCGTTTCTAGAAACGGTGGTATTGTTGAGCATGGCTCAGCAGGGTTCAGGGACTTCAGTACCACTGGTCCTAGTCTGACTTTGCTTTCAGCCTTTTCAGTAGCAGCCCTCAAGCCTTTCCTCAGAAAGGAGGCAACAGCGCTTCAGAGCCAAGAGCAGAAGAGCTGCATGGCCAACAGCTAAACTGAGGCTTCTATGAGGTTTCAGGAACCAGTGATAGCCTAGAAGGAAGTCATAAAGAGACAGCAGTAAAAGTATTGGGAAGACACAAGACCCAGTCTTTATCTTGTATATTCATCTTGGCTCAGCCTAGTCATGAAAGGGGGTGTTTAACTGCTGTCAGTCTGAGAGGACATACACCTTTATTTAACAAAATGAAAAAGAAAAGTATTTCTCAGGAAGTGTACAGCCTCATTGTTCTAACTCAGAGTATCTAACAGTGGCAAATCGGAAGCCAGAAGAAACACAGAAGTGTAACATTGTAAATATTGCAGGATATGGTTAAAGAAAAAGGTCTAGTTAATGTCTTGCTTTATGTCAATAAGATTACTGTTAGTTATTATACAAATACTTAGAATTACTTCTGATAATCCTCAGATAAAATTCCAGAATTAGAATTATAAGATGCATGAGTTAAGAATATGCAATACAGCAAAAAATAATTTCAAAAAATAATTTCAAAAAATAATTCATTACCATAAAAGACACATTACCATTCATCTCCCTGAAAAATATTCATTCTTTCATGGAAGACCTTTATCCCATCATACTTGCCACTTCCTGAAGCAGTTCTAGAAATCCAAGTCAGTGAGTCCCTTTGGTTGTTATGGGCACCTGGGTGTCCTGCATAAATTCAAAACATTTACCTTTCATGGTTATTTTGACTTTGGGAAAGAGCCAGACACCTTAGAATGCCAGATTTGGCAGATAAATGTATAGTGTAGTGTATAGAAAGAAACTGCTATAACTCACTTTTGGATATTTTAAATCAATTTTAGACATAGAGGAAGGACACAGTATGTTTGAAGTGAGGGAGAGAATTGGGGATGGATGATAAAGACAATCTGTCTTATTTTTATTTTAAATTTAAATATTTAATTTGATTATACAGTGTATTACATATATCAATTAATACTGTGTATATCACAGATATCAATCAACTATGTATAACAAATAGGTGGAAAAAATTGCAGGAATAATAATTTATCATAATAGTCTTAGTTTGTCATACTAAACTGTTATCACTTTTGAAATTAATTTCTTCTGCAAATTTGAATTATATATATATTTGATGTCTTAAATATACAAGTACACTTGCTACTATTTAATGTATATTTGTAAACAGACACTGCAATTTCAATTCTCTTGATTACCTTCAAAACTTCTTGTTTTAGTTTCAGTGGTTATTACAAAAGTATGGTATGTCATAAAAGTAATTTTTCAGTGTCTTATTAAAATGAACCAATCATTTGGTGTTCTATCCAAAAAATATGAGCAAGTATAATTTAAAATATACTTTAAAATAGAGACTGGGTTAGGGCCAAAGATTTAGCTCAGTGGTTCCAGCTCCTGCCTCACAAGTGCAAGGTCCTGAGTTCAATCCCGGAAACCACATACAATGCTGGGCATGGTGACTCATGCCCACCAGCAATCAATACCACAAACCACAGGGCCGGGTGTGTGGTGGCTCATGCCTGTCATCCCAGTACTCGGGAGGCAGAGGCAGGAGGATTGCTGAGTTTGAGGCTTGCCTGGGCTCCATAGTGAGCTCAGAGCCAGCCTGAACTACAACGCGAGACCCTGTCTCAAAGAAAGAAAAAAAAGAGAGAGCAAGAGAGACTGGTTTGATATCAAATGATGAGAAAAACCTTTCTTGTTTTACTAACTAGAAGATTCTGGTTACAAAACAGAATGCTCACTTTCTAATTTTTAAATATTTCTCTGTAAGAAATAATGGCAGACCACTATTTGCAAGTTTCATTTTTTTTTCTAGGACACACTCCAAATTATTGATGTAAATTTGAAAGATGTGTTATAAATGAGAAGTAAGAAAATCCCCCCTCTAATGTAGAGAGATGCCATAATAAGTCTACCTTTGAGATGAGAAAATACTTTTTTTATAAAATACACTGAAGAAAAGACAGAGGGAAGGAGGAGTGAGAGAGGATAAAAAGGGAACAGCAGAGTAGAAACGTTAACCCTTTCATGTAATATACATTCTATACTTGACTTTCTAGAGGCAATAAAAATGGATTGCAAAATGGTAGATTATTAATATCCATGATATTAGTGTCCATAATTTAACTATCAAATTTCAGGCTAAAAAGTTATCCATTAGACTTATTTTCTTCAGTTATACTCCTTCATTCTCTTTTTGCTTTGCTCTCTAGTGGGGTTAGCCCCTGGAAAAGTGGGCTAATTTAACTTTGGTTCGCTTTGAAACTCCTTGTCATCTTTTGCATATTTCAGGAACTTACCAAGAACTTTCAGCAAATCCTTTGGTATAGAGATCACACTTATTCACCAAGAGACTGATATAAATGTTCAACAGATTTTGATTTATTTTTCTTCTTTAGATCAACACTACCCTAGAATTAGGCAAGCCTCAATAGATGGTAAAGAAGAAGTGATTTATCAAGGTTATGTGACTACTTAACACTTGAGCCAGGAATTCTAATTCTGGATTGTTTTTCTTTCTGGTTTTATAACTCTCCATATACTATATTAAAAGTCTTTTGCTCACAAAACCAGTGCCCCAGGGAATTATATTAAAAAGCGTCATGAAAAGTTCACATCAAGCAGAAATTGTTGATAGCAAGTAGTATGTTACAAACTAGTGGCATCAGTCAAGTCAACTAAGTTATTCTGCCAAAATATATGACTGATTATACTTTAAAAACATTTTTATTTTTAATTACCCTCACTAGGAGGAAATTTCAATCAAAGGTGAAAAGAGGTGCAAATCATTCATTGATTTTGTTTTATACTAATGTTAATGAAGGGAAAATGATAAATTTAAGTCAAAAATTAAGTAGAGATTATGTAAACTTCAACATTTCATCTCATCCTTCTCCCATTAATGTGACTAATTAAAAGTTTCTCTTATTTGAATTTTTATTTGAATTTTAACTGCAATCTAAATGTCACTTGGCCTTACCAGGCTATGGATATAAACAGGATCACCAGGACATTATTTCCCATATCACACTCAATATTTTTTTTTTCTTCAACCTATCTCTCTGTCATTGTAGACTCTAGAAACCTCTTTCAGCTCCGGTTCCTAAAGTGCTCACCATCAGTACAAGCCTATTGAGGGGTTATCTCTTCAAAGCCTGCACTGCTTAGAGCCTGCTTTGGACATGATCAATGTTGCAGTATTGCAGAGTGGTTTTTCAGGAAGATCAAGCTTCACACAAAAAGCAATGTCCTTTAAAAAAATTGAATTCTTTATTGGTACAATTTATATACATCTCACAATCACGTATAACATTGGGGAATTTGTACCAGTATATGACACAAGTTAATTCTCATTTTTACCCATATCCCTACCCACCCACACCTACCCACCCCCTTTGTACACACTCTTTTATTTTCTTTCTGTATCATATTTATTCCTTCCCCTCATTACATTCCCACACCAAATTTCCTATGGAAATTTCCCACTCTATAAAAGCTGTTATACTTTCTAGAGCTCATTTGCCTCTACAGGTGTTCATGTCAAAGAGATCCAGAATTTGCCTATCTGTGGTCTATTGATTTCACTTATTAGTATATCCTCCAGGTGTCTCCATTTGCACCTAAACGGCTCAATCTTGTCATTCTTTATGGCAGAGTAATACTCCATTTTATAAAAAAACACATCTTCTTTATCCACTCTCCAGTTGATAGGCATTTGGGTTGTTTCCAAGATTGAGCTATCACAAACTGAGCTGCTATGAACAAGGGTGTACATCTGTCTTTCCAATGTGATTTTTAAAATTCTTTGGGGTATATTCCTAGCAGGGGGATAGCAGGGTCAAAAGAAATGCCCTTTTATCCTGCAAGGATAATGCTGGATTCTGTTAACAGTGGCATGAACAATTCTCTCTCCACCTCCCACAGCTTATTTACACCAACATTTCTACAGATATCATCGTATCATTTTAACTGCCATGAACCTATAATAGGTTAAATAGTGCTTTCAATATGTTCTCCTCTGAACCCTTAAATCTTATTTGGAATAAGGAAAATATCTATGAAGTATAATACAAATGAAAACAAGTTAAAATTTCAAAAAGGGACCTTTCTAGATTGAATTGAGTCTTAAATTCAATGACAGGTGATCCCATAGAAGAAAGAGAGGGAGTCATAAGCTATGAAAATACAGGAGTCACAGAAGATCGGATAAATCCTGGAGTCTGGCTGCCACAATGTAAGGAATCTAAGGAGCCATTGGAAACCTGAAGAAGAAAGAATAGCTCTCTTCTGTAGAGAAAGCATTGCCCTGCTGAAACCGAATTTTACCCACCTGCCTCTGGAGTATCACAGAGTAAGCTTGTGTTCTTTTAAATCCAGAAGTTCCCTCTGCTTCTCTCTGTTAGTATGTTAGAAATTCCTTCAAACATTATATTCAATTCTTTGGGAGTTAACTTTAAAACCACCTCATAGTTAGCCTTCCCCTTCCTTCAGGAAGTCAGCCTGAGACAATTTGCAGCAACTGTGAATTTGCCTTTCACAGAGGAAAATAGCCATCAACTAGTGACTTGCACTTGTTTCCCATAAATGCTAACTAGAATAAAAAAGGATTTTTAGTTAGCCTTTCTTTTCTCCTCATGTGCATATAAATACTTACAGATGTTCCTTCACTAACATGCATACATGCTAAGCAGTGAGTATAAGTTTAACCTGTGAGCTTCAGAGACAGAAATTCTAGATTAGGTCTTGAGTAAAGCATAGTCTTTTCTTGCCCCCAAGAAAGACTGCCCAGGTGCTTAGATAGATAGCAGGAATCTATCAGAGATTTCGCTACCCAAGAACCCAGGATAGAGTTTTCCCAAGCTACATACTTGACTCTGTGTATCTCTAGAAATTAATCTACTTTTCAGGATGAAGCGTGCTCTAATTTGCCTGTTGGTCTTTTTTCCTCACTTTCTTTCCAAGAATTAGAAAACAGTGGTTTAGACTCTTGATGATTGATTTTGCTAACAATGCTTCCCTTTTTAAACATGACTGTTATGCTGAGATCAATTAAAATAGGCAAAAGGTTTCTATGATCTGTAGAGAAATCAGATTATGACCAAGTATAACTTGTGCTTTTAAGATACCTGCTGGAGTTAACAAGTCAAATTTTCAGGGCACATAAGGTCTTGAATTGGTAAACTGACTGGATTGAACCCAACCTATCTTCTGATTTATCTCCAGATGACAACCCCTTGCTCTAGAACTGGTCAGTTTGGAAACAGCTTCAGGACATAGGAATCAAATAAAAATTAAAAGGGATGCCAATTTATTTCTCTTGTTTTAGACTGAATGCTCAATATCAAAATCTCTTATCCCTTTGAAATGTTTAAAATGTTCAACTCTCAACTATAGAAAAAGAGCCATTTAGTATTTTTTTTGCATCCATGCATAATAATCACCTAGCACCAAAATGGAACCCAGAGGGAAATACTGATTATGATGCTATTTTACAACCAGAATGGTACTATAAGAAAGGGAGAAAATGGTCAAAATTGCCTTCTATCCCAACTTTCTTTACATTAAAAAAATAATACTTGTGTTCCAAATGTGAATAGCTACAGGGAAACCAGGCATCTCTGGCCTTTGAAACATCCACTATCACTGAGCCTACAGCTATTCTTCCTCTGGAACCCAGGGATGAGGTTTCCAAGACAATTTTAATCAGAGTCTCATGCACAGTGTCCAAGGCTTCTGCTGTTTACCCTTCCAGGGTTGAGGATGGAGCTTCTAAACCAGCCATAACTAAAGCTTCTATGTGGCTATATCCATTCTTTGCTAATTTATTCAAGTACTTCAAAGACAATAGCCTTTACAGGAAGTAAATGGTAAATGAGACTGACTGAGTTCAGGTATCCTTTGCTCTCAATGACCTAAAACAGATCAAACAGGATCTGAAAGTTTTCAAATAATCTTAATAAGTACAATGAAGTTTTTAAAGGACTTTCTCAAACCCATAAACTAGACTCAAAAGATGTTATGCTTAAATTAAACATTGACTTCTAATAGAATAAATACAGACTTTAATCTGTGAGTTTCTTAAATGTGTTACAGATACCCGGAGATAACATATTTTCAGATTGTATTTAAGTAAAGCCTAGCCAGCACTGCTAACTAAGTAAACCAAGTGACTGAACAGGGAACCCCAAATGTCTGAAAGACCTCTTTGTTCAAAGAATGAGATTTCTTCTGATAATAGGGGGTTAAGCTCAAGAGTGCAGTCCATGCCTGCTCAGCAGGTGAAAGGTTCTGAGTTTGATTCCTCATACCAAAAAAATATTTCTTCTGAAGTATTATTTGTCTCTGCCTGTCCCTAGTCTTTTATTTTAGAACTTTTTAATTGGAGTCATTTACTACAAAGTACGCCCTAAACAATATAAAGAGAACACTTTTATTTTTCTTTCTGGTTTTTTTTAATTGAGTCTTTTATTGGTACTATATATATATATATATATATATATATATCTCACACATAACATTGGGGAATTTATACCAATATATGACACAATTCAATTCTCATTTTTTACCCATATCCCCACCCACCCACACCTCCCCACCCCCTATATACATGCTCTTTTACTGGCAAAGTAACAGACCCGAGGACCAGAGGAATAGATTAGAAGATCCAGAAACAACCCCGGATACACTAAGCCACCTCATCTTTGACAAAGGAACCAAACATCCTCAAGGGAGCAAAGACAGCCTCTTTAACAAATGGTGCTGGAAAAACTGGGCTTTAACCTGCCAAAAACTAAAGCTAGACCTATCTCTTTGACCATGCACAAAACTAAATTCTCTCTGTTTTTTTTAAGAGACAAAACAGAAAACAAAACAACAACAACAAAAAAAACTGCCAACCATTCAGGTTCTTTGATTATTGGGTTAAATTTCTGCTTGGCAACACAGTTGAAATCAATCTACCTTTGTCTTTGGGGTCATGTGTTCCTAAATATTAGAGGTTCACTCTAGAAAAGCTCTTCATATGAATGGTCTTTCTGCATCTGAGATGGGTAGGATCCAGTTCATGTGCCATACTTGGAGTTGCTCTTCTGTCCTTCCTTCACTGCCCTGTGCCCTGAGAAATAATGCACTTTGCAACAGTGTTTGATCCAGGGCAATTATCTTTTCTGGGGCTTCTGGTTTTCAGGACCAGATTTCTAGAATGGTAGGATTCCCTCTCAGGGATCCTTGCAGAGTGAAGCTGACTTTCACTTATCTTTAAAAATGCTCTAAATTTAATCCTAAAACTCTCAAAGAATAAAAGGACAAGTTTTAATCTAAGTATACCTCCGCTTCAGTTCTTAGGAAAAACTCGAGATTAACTTCTCTTACTTTCCACACCATGAATGGTCTGACTGATTTGTTTATAACACAGGGTAGACTGATTATTATAATAGATAAATTCACTGATAGAAGAAAACATTCCTAAGGATCCTTATGAAGTTAATAACAATTTTAGACAAAAGCTGTTATTAAAGTATGGACAAAGCCCCAGTCCCCAGAGGACTTCCACTCTCATCATGATTTCTCCCCAGAAAATCTCATCAGAACAGCCTTTATTCTCAGAGATATGCTAACTGAGGGTCCAGAAAAGGAAGGCTTATAGCTCAGAATGGTCTAAAGGTCACAGGCAAGAGAGAGGAAAAAAAAACTACCAAAGATAAACATTTACAAGAAGGCAGATGAGAGCCTTGGCTGGTCTTTTGCTCTCACTCTTTAGAACACATACATAGCTACAAAGAGTGCTATCCACACTCTTTCTTCATCTAGATATTACCTACCCCTCCATTCCTGGAAATAATTAAAAGTATCTTTTAACAGTACGCCTTTCTAGAGGGAACATTTACATGTAACTGTCAAAACAGTAGTTACAGCTATTAGCTGTGACTATCAAACAACTATGACTATCAACAATATAAATAACAATAAAACAAAAACACAATTCTTGTATAGCTAGATATTTCAGTAAGATAAACTGTCAGCCCAGGGACGATCTTAAAAATTATCCTTGCCTTTACAGATGTAAATTATTTTTATTCCTTCTGATTCTTATTACAAGAAATCTGTTACTTGACCAATAAAAAATTCTGACTGATCTTATTTATAGATATAAACCTAAAATTTCTAAAAGGGTTATTATAATTTAACTTTGACAGAAACATTAAAGCACACTCTAGTTTTATGTGTACTTGTCCGTCTGTCTGTCCTGGCTATAACCAATTACAATATTTATAGCTATTTTGTTTGAATTCAATAATTTTTTACTTCTTTTTCTCTTTGAATTTTTAAAGATATTTGTGTGTACCTTAAGCTGGTTTATTGATAATGTCATTAAAATCAAAGACACGCTTCTACTTGGATTGCCAGCTGAGTACAATAATATCAAGACTGGTTTTAAATACAGTATGTATCATTATCCATGTACAATAACTTGGAAATCTTTCATTGGTCAAAAGTAATGTGTTATTTGCTATGATCTGTTCCTCATACATCTCCCAAAATTTTTTGTTGAGATAATTAATTTTCACAATACTTATGTGTGGCTCTTGATTCCACATTTCTTTGTAAGACAACATAACTGCTATCTGTTAATATTTTTCAAAGATTCAAATACTAAAACATTCATTTATGATAAGAATAATCAAAATACTTCACAATCTGATAAAATTATAATAGTTAAGCTCATTGATTGCACCACAACACTAATGTCACTGATCGTCTCTTTTATGTGTTCAACAACTAAAGTTTGGAGGCCAGAAGTAGAAAAGTAACTGGGCTCAGAGGACATTTTGGCTCTGGCTCTCCAAGGTAAATGAGGACCCAGTACATGAAGAAGTCTTTTAAACAGTGTCCTACACCTTTGGGAAATTACTTAACCTCTTGAACAGAGAGACTGCTAGATCTCACAGGACAAAAATCAGCAATTACACAATGTGTCAAAGGAGAGTCACCAAGGCAAATAATCTCCCATGCTTCCACAGAAGGTGACATGGTCAAGCAAGGCTGTGACCTGTCCTGACAAGTGACACTGAAGTGGAGTGATAGGCTCTATGCATTGTTCCAAAGTAATGCTGAAGAGGTTTAATTGACCTTGATAGGCAGAAGAG
Organism: Thryonomys swinderianus; assembly: GCA_004025085.1. Classification (NCBI taxonomy): domain Eukaryota; kingdom Metazoa; phylum Chordata; class Mammalia; order Rodentia; family Thryonomyidae; genus Thryonomys; species Thryonomys swinderianus. Next base: position 14,125 of record PVIC010025087.1, read on the forward strand.
ATAAATTATAATTAATACAGGTCTCACTTTAACTTGGTTGAAAGCACCCAGCACAAACTCTAACGAGATGTACACAAATGTCTCCAGTTACACCAGTAGCTGAATATTGTTATGGTTCAATAAGACAAAAACTGGGGTAGAAGTTATAAAAGCTCAACAAGAGTCTTAAACTTCTTTAGCGACAACTGTCCTTCAAAACCACTTAACTCTTCATCTTCTTACAGCTAAAATTAAAAGGATTTATGATAAAAAATGTCAAATTTACAGATAACTTCCATCAATAGAGGGTTCTAAGAGCCAGTGGGTTACAATCACTCTTCCAATCCAAGAGCAGTTTTCAAATGTTACTCTTTCCTCAACTTGTCTTTCTATTCGAGGGCTCATGTTTTGATTATATGCTCTAATCTCTTGGAAAATTTGTTTATTCCTGCCAAGTGGCTGCAAAATTCCAAGTGGTGATACAGATAGAACTAACAACAAATGTGCCAGACTTCTTTTATGAGGATCAGCTAGATCAGCCTTGGAAAGGGAGTTCACAACTGCTAAAGTAAAATGTTACTTCAAGCCTAAGGCCCATTAGATCAGCTTCCTGGGCAAGATTGTTGACTGTAGTCTCCAATAGACTGACTCTTCTCAGCTTGAAGCAGTTAGATAAATATTATGCCCATTCTTACCTAACCACAGATAAGAATACTTCTTTAGAGAGGAAATATTGTAGACAGATACGTTAGTTAGAAATATTATTCATAGGCAGACAGGATTGAAGGGCAGGCTTCAAGACAAAGAAAATTGACTTCACTTAAATGCTCAACTCACTTCCCAGTGGGCTTAATTCTGTATATACTGTATTTGTCTCTCAAATCCAAGCAATGAATCATTAACCAAAAGTAGAGTTTCTATTGGAAATAGAGTAGAAACAAAGAAAAAAAAAAGATTCCTGATTTCTCTGAGAAGAATCCAAAAGATGGACTTTCTATGAATTCCCTATGACTAGAGCTTTTTATGGATTGATGGTATGCAAGAAGTGCCCAGTTGTTTAGTAAGCAGCAATCACAATTTGTTCTCTGAATTGAAGCTCTGTTCTCCAGTATGGTTACTCAGCCTGTGGAATTTAAAGGAAACTGGGATTTTAAAGAGACACTTGTTATTTTGCATTTAATTTCCTCAAAACTCAGGGTTTTATGTGAGAGGGGCCCCAACTCCCTTCAGGAAAAAGAGGCTGCTTTCCTTGTTGCATGGACTGGAGATTTGTCTCCGTGGTTCTGGTGCCTGCCTTGCAAGCGCAAGGCCATGAGTTCGATCCCCGGTAACCACATACAATGCTGGGCATGGTGACTCACATCCACCAGCAATCAGTACCACATACCACAGTGCAGGGCATGGTGGCTCACACCTGTAATCCCAGCACTCTGGAGGCAGAGACAGGAGGATTGCTGAGTTCCAGGCTTTCCTGGGCTACATAGTGAGCTCAGGACCAGGCTGAACTACAAAGCGAGACCCTGTCTCAAAAAAAAAAAAAAAAAAAAAGATATTCATTTGAAGTCCAAAGTGTGAGTGCACTGTCTATTGTCTCATGCCCATTCCCTAGCTGTTTTATCCATAAGCTAATTAAGTAATTTTTTTATGAATAGAAAATTTGTTTTTGACACTCTCCTAGCTTCTGGTAGCCACAGGTATTCCTTGGTTTATAATGAAGTACTCTAATCTTTTGTTTTCAAATTGGAAGTATCCTTGTGCATCACCACATTGTCTATCCTATGTGTCTATTTCTGTGTTTTAATTCCCTCTTTTTGTAAGAACTTGAGTCATACTGGTCTGTAGTCCACCCTAGTTAATTCCCTTTAACTTGATTGTCTCCCCAAAGACCCTATGTCCAAATAAGATCACATTTTAAGTTACTGGATTTGGGGCTTCAGCACATTATTTTTTGCAACATGATTCAGAGCAGTGAGGAAAGGTATTTAATTAAGAAAGATAGATGATTATCACAGGAAGGGGCAAAGGGAGGTTACTATCCTTAATCCTTCTACCTTAAAATGGTGCTCCTCTGGTAAGACTGCAGTTTTCTTTTTTTTTTTTTTTTTAGCTCTTGTTTTTTCATATCTTTATTTATTGAATTACTTATTGGTACAGTTTATATAGCACAGTCACACTCAGTATTGAGGATTTGTACAGTATTTGACACAAGTTAATTCTCAATTTTTTATTTTTTTTAATTTTTTTGAGACAGGGTCTCGCTTTGTAGTTCAGGCTGGCCCTGAGCTCACTATGTAGCCCAGGCAAGCCTCGAACTCAGCAGTCCTCCTGTCTCTGCCTCCCAAGTGCTGGGATTACATGAGTGAGCCACCTCGCCCGGCAAGTTAATTCTCATTTTTATCCACTTCCCTACTCACCCTACAACCTGCCACTCCCTGTATACACATCCTTTCTTTATTTTTAAATTCTTATTCTAAAACCTCGCGTCAAGGAAATTCATCTCCTCTCTTTATTACAAGATAAAATTCTGTTGTAGTAGGCATTGTTAAAAGACCCAGAAGAAAGGAGAGAAAGGAGACTGTGCTTATGATGTTTGCTACTATCTAAATGTAGGTGTTCCAAATTAGATAAACAATGACCCTTAACTTTATTTTCAGAGTATGAGTTCTGGTCTCCTGTCATTTATCGGCAAAAGTTATTTGATTTGTATGATAAATATATTGTAAATTAATAACTATTTTGCACAATAAATTAAACCAAATTGAAAAGTGATTTATAGGTTAAAAAACTAATTGCTTCATGACTTTCTTGCTTTACAAATTGGAGATAGAATATATTTTGGATTCATGTCAGGTCACTTGTCATTCAATCGACACAATAAAATGACCATTTTCAGTTTGTGTGGACAGTGTATGTGAACTAGATGATATTACAATATTCAGGGAGTAGACACAAATGCACAACCATGTTAGGGAAGTGTCCAATTTACAAGGAGATAATGAAATGTATGTTTTATGAAGGGCAAGTGAATTTTCTCAAGGCTTATTCTTAAGGGAATCGTGTCTGCTTGAAAGAGTACACTCAGAAAGCAAAATCTATACTGTTCTACAGCAGACACTATAAAAATGCAAATTAAGGTTGAAACATGCTTTATTCATGAATTTTTTAAAGTATTGAATTTGAATCTCTTAAAAATACAAAGCTAAAGACGGTTTTCATTTAAAAAGCCAAAAAATAAAATATGTATTTAAAGGGATAAATTATACATAAGCATGATTCATAATTTATTGCCCATAAAACTTTTATCAAAGAAACAAGGAGAGTGGTATGTATGCAAATACAGGATGCAAAATAAACATATTTCTATAAGTTGAGTGCCAGAAAAGAAAGTACTTGATTTATATTGGTTTCTATTTAAATGTGGCAAAAATCCAAATAATATTTTTAAATAGTAAAGCTTAAGGTATTGCTAACACTAGAGATGTGCTTTTATGTGCTTTAGTATTAAATCAAAATATTTTGCTTAAGTAGGGGCACCTTCTGTTCTGTTTCACATAATCTATTTAGTGGCAGCAACATATGCATTTACTAAGACTTTAAAGACCATTTATTTTCTGTTGCTTGCACTGTTGCTAGCTAAGTTGTGGTTCATTCTTGACTTATTTTCATAAGTGCCTTATGTTTGAAAGTCCTACATATTTAATAGTCAAGGAGAATATCAGAACCATAAAGTAGGTTTAGATTTACTAATCTACTACTTGTTGCCTTTAACAAGAGTCTTTGGAAGAACTATGTAAACCTTTATTTTTTTTCCATTTTCAGTCTCTTCAGGCTTATAATAATGAAAAAGTATAGCCTGTATCTCACTCTGTTAAAGAAAATTATAACCATAGTTCGGAACTTAATGGACTATAACATTGGTTCAGATTCACTCAGGATTAGTTATTAGCTTCAAGAAATTGGTAACATTTATTACACTAGTACACATCCATTTTGACAATATACAATAAATAGAAATGAGGAAAAGCCTACTATTTTTAAACTTTTTTATTTTCTACTATCACAATATGAGTAAATTTTTAGAATCTCAAACATTTTATAAGAATACAACATGTGTTTTTTAGAAAAAAACTTTCTTAAAGTGTGCTTGTCAAGCTTTCCTGTCTTAAAATGGTATATTGCCCATGAAAAGTATATATTCTATATCTAAAATGCATCAACTGCTGCTAAGTACATGAAAATAGATGGCATTTAGAAACTGTCAGAAAGAACTGCATAAATTACAGACCAATAACAATATCAGTGAAAATGTATTTCTCACATAGTGTGCTGGAAAGAAAAACAGAAGAAAAATTTAAAGAGCCTTTTCTGATTATAGTGCTTAATCTTTATTCCCTTTGTAAAAGAAAATCTAAAAATTTACACGTTTATCTGACCTTGCTGTAGTCAACTATATATGGATAGATGTTTAAGTCAAACTAATACAGTTTAACAGAAATATATGAGGAAGTCACCCAGCCTCAAATAGTATATCTTAACTATTGTTTATAACTCATTTCACATTACTATACTGACTGAAATTTTATTGTAAATTCATTCATAAAGTGTCTATTCTACAGTATTATAACTCTTTAGTGAAGTTAGCAAATCACCTAATTCCCTGAAACAAAAATAGTGAAGGAATGTGAATTTGATGATGGATAGGAAGATTACTTGTTAATGTGGGATGGGGACAGATATGAAAGTTTGTTACTGTTTGGATCTTAAATGTCCCCTAAGGCCATATGTTAAAGGCTTGATCATCAGCTTGTGATGCAATTGACAGTCAGTGGAACCTTTAAGGAGTAGACTAGTAGAATGAAATTAGTTCACTGAGGACAAGTCCTTTGTTGTGACATGTATCTAGATGTCCCTCCAAAGCCTCATGCGATCAGTCTTTGTAGGGGTTATTCAGAGGTACTGAATCTCAAGTATGTGATAATAAGATTAAGGGTAATAGTTTTTAAATTAGTCCACTGATTGGTGTGGTGTAGTTCTTGGTGTGGAAAATGGGAAGGCCTACTTTGAGTGTGAGTGCTACCTACTTTAAGTGTATATAGTTTGGAGAGATCATAAAGGATAGAAAGAAGGCTCTGTCAGCACTTGATGTTTTCCTACTTTGTTATATGCTGCCTGCTAGTTTACTAACCTATTCCCATTTCTCCTCTGTGAGGCCCCCTTCCTTGGAGCCAGCCAACTATGAACTGAAACCTCTACAAACTGTTGAGTGCAGTCAGTCTCTTCTTTAACCTTGAGTGTCAAGTATTTTGTCCCAGTAATGAGAAAAATGACTAAGACACCTTGAAGTCTGTCAGTTCTCTGTCTCTCTCCCTTCCTGTCTGTCTCTCTCTCCTCCCCCTGGATACCATGAAGTGAGCAGTTTTACACCTCCATGTGTTCCCCACCATGATGTGCTCCTTTGCCACAGGCCAAAAGCCAATGGTGCTAACCAATTACAGATTCTGACCTCTGGAACCATAAGCCAAAATAAAATTTCCCTACATGAAAGAATTAAAAAGATTCATTTCACACCGACATATGTGCACCTATGTCTATAGCTGTTCAGTTTGTGATAGCTAAATCTTGGAAACCACCCAAATGTCCATCAACTAGAGGACTGAAAAAAGAAGATGTGGTTTTTGAAAATATAAAATGAAATATTACTCTGTCATAAAGAATGACAAATTTGAATTATTTATATTCAAATGGACTTATTTTGAGAATATAATCATAAATGAAATAAATAGGTTGCAGATGTGTAAATACTATATCTTTTTTCTGGTATAAGAATCTGAAGGTGTAAATGAGTTCTAGAATGTATGATCGATATTGTGAAATAGAACAAGAAAAAACGAGAATTGTCATGTCACATACTGTTATAAATTCTCAATGTTGAGTGTGATCATGTTGTGTATATAAAATGTACCAATAAAGAATTCAATTTAAGAAATTGATTCCTTCTGTTATACTGTCACTGTAATAAAAATCTCAGTAACAACATACCATACAAACGTGACTTCTCTTGACCTGGACTGCAAGCCTCTTTGTTAGGCTTAATGCCTAAATGTTATCATGGATTATTAATATGGCCTCCTCAAAGTCTTCACTTCTGTATTCCATGAAAAGTTCTCTGGGTTCTGGGTTACTCATCAGTCAGAATTGTCGAGGTAAATTCTCAACAATTAGCAACTCCCAGATTTTAGGGGCGTGGTGAATTAATTAATGGTCAGTTAGGAACACCCAACTGTACTGAATCAGCATTATTAAGGCATGGAAGAACTACCTGATAATTTTTGTCAGTGGTATAAGAAAAGAACTGGAGGGGAAGATCACTGGCTGTTGATTTCCTGCCCATTGCAGTTGGTTTTCTTGTTGTTAACTTGGTTCTTCTTTTCTTCGGAGGAGCTCAGGGCCTCTCTGAGTATGGCTGCTGTACTGCTCAGGGGAGCTCTGGCCTTCATCCCAACCTTAGCTTCCTGGTTACACCATACATAGATCCCTCAGGCTGGTGGCACAAACCCTTCACCCCCTGGCATGGGTTTCCTGGCTTTCACTGCTGATCTTTGGGCCTTCCACATGCAGACCCGCATGTGATATTCTCTGGACAAGCATGAGATAGTCCTGTGGGCTCTAGCCACTGGCTGGACTCATGGAGGACACTGCCTTGGACTCCCGGCCTTCAGCTGGACTTTTGTAGGGCACTACTGTGGCATCCAAGCCCTTAGAGGGATACATTATGTGCATAGTATGCAGTTAGGTCTCTTGCATTCCTCTGCATTTGACTTTTTGGGTGAATATTATACAATAATCCTACAAATTACGTGTCCTGTGTTAAATCTATTCCTTTGCACCCCATGACCATAACAGGGGCTCTGTGACAACAAACAGTGCTACTATTTGCTCTACTTCCATTGGGCATCTACAGCAAATCCTCGGCTGTGCCCCGTTAATCTTCATATCCTGGATGCAGGTGTATATATACGTCCTGTTTCAGTTTTGAGCCTCCTAAGAGATCTTAAAGCTCCCCTCCAGGGTCTCATATGCATCATCCCTTTGCCTTCCATTAGCTGATGCAAGTCACATGAATACAACCTAAGAAAAAAAGTGCTCTCTGCACGAGGAAACACTGTGTCATTCTCCTGAAAGATACATCTCTGTCAGTTGCCACAGGACAGCATTACCTTCCTGTGAAAGATGTACCTTAAATGTCAAAGATGATTTTTCTGATAATTGAGAATAATACGCAATCTACCCCAGTTAGACATTGTCAGAAAAATCATTTCTGACATTTAAGGTGTGTTATTGATAATTCCTGACTTCCCTGCAGCAATTCACCTATCGTCATTTTCATTATGTTGTTCCCTCTGGGCAGTCTAGTCTCCAACGATAACATCTGTGACTAAAAGGCTTTTCCTGAGCACAGTTGTCATTTTATAGGCATAGATTTCAAATACACAGCACTTCCTCCGGGCGTCATCTTCGACTTGGACCCCAGTGAGTCACTGCCTGGCCTACACACAGTCATCCCTCGGGCTCTACCTTTGATCCTTCTCACCTTTCCCGTGCACTGCCATTACCATGTGCTCAATGCGTATTTGACTGAGGCTTTGTAAGAGCACTCTTCCTTTAACATGCTACATGATCTTTAGAATTTCTGTCATTTCCTCAAAATGTTACTCATATAACTGTACACAAAGTGGAATAGTGTTTACTGTTCAGTATACATTTTTAGTAACGCATCCCAAATGCTTTAGTTGTCATCACAGTACAGTATAGAGCAGCCTTATTCTCTATACTATGTCTGTATCCCTGGATCTTGAATCCATCTATGGTCATAGTCCTTTGTATCAATCTTAGAGTTACCTTGGAGGCTCAGAATTATTTTTCACAAAATAACATCAGTTACTTGATTTTATCCTTATTCTGAGGTTTTTGCTTTCTTTTGACTTTTTTTTTTTAGGATAAATGTACAGTTTTGCATTATCTATTCCTTCTTGTTGGATTCACACCATTGTTCATACTTAGATCTTCAAAATCCAAATTTTGCATTCAACAAGTTACTGTAAATCTAGACCTGTGTCACCAGGAATAAAATGATCATGATTTCTGTGTTCAGAAATGCTATTGATAAAATGGTGAATTGCACATTTTTAAAGGAACAGAACTCTTAAAGATACTGTTTAAAACTTCACCGTAGTAGACAAAGATCCTTTAATCAGCCTCCACCTGTCCCTCACTTCACTGTCTTTTACCAATACCCAGTGTGTTCTTTCATCTTATCCACAAAGATATCATGACAGGGCTGTGAGTCCTGTCAAGTTGTACCTGTCCTATCTGTTGCCAGAATCACTTGTTACACTAATAGAGATTATAGATATTCCCTCTCCCCTTCCTGCTGTCTGTGTATTCTTTCCAAAGCTGTATGTACACTCAGGAATAGGACATCATTCATATGAATAACTGCATTAAATAAATTGCTCACATTCATATTTATTATGTATAAGTTCTCCTAAACTACCAATCAGAAATGAAAATGAGATTAGTCTGTAATGAACTGACAAACTGTTTCTTCAATAGTGACTGAATGGTCCTTTGATTTTCACCCCTTTACTGATTAAAATTTGAATGTTACTATTAACATTTCCTAATCCTTGTCAGGTTCACTTTTTAACTTTTACAATTTTATTTATTAGCCCAAATTTCTAACTGCTGATTGGAAGCCACACCACTGCATTACAATTTCTTCAAAAAACTGATAATTACTTTTTCAGGATACTACAATTATTTATGATTACCTGCAATTTACTTCATCTAAGTTTCCTCTAAAATACTAGCTATTTCTGTGCTAGTTTTAAAATTATGTTTATGTCATCAAAAATCCCTAATGCAAAAATAGTGTATCAATAATCCAAGACAGAGCATTTGATATTTGGATCTAAATTTGCTTGAACTGGTGCTAAGCAAGTTGTCAAGTCACTTAGAAAAACTAAAGATGACAGAAGTAGCAAAGGGGAAAAAGGTCCTGTCATCCTAAGGGCAAAAGATTGGACTCCCACCAGTAAGGAAATCATCTAGCAATCATGCTAAAAAAAAAAAAAAAAACTGGAATAAGATGACCACCAGGACTATTGAGGTGAATTTTATATTCCTGTAGCACAGATCTGTTAGACTAACCTATCAACCCAGTTGGAAACCTGTGGAGACTTCATATGACTCTGCTTCCTGGTGGAGACAGGGTATTCACATTCTTCAGTATATTTTGGATAGCTTTGCAGAATACATGTGCTTCCTTGAATAAATGCAAACCTTCCTCATTGTCTACCCAACTCTTGCTTAGAACTTTCATATTTTCTGTGTCTTGACTAGGATTTAGACTTATTAATCAAATAATGCACTGTTGTCTAATGAATAATTGTCTTTTTTTTTTTTTGACAGGGTCTCACTTTGTAGTTCAGGCTGGCTCTGAGCTCACTATGTAGCCTAAGCAAGCCTTGAACTCAGCAATCCTCCTGTCTCTGCCTCCCGAGTGCTGGGATTACAGGCGTGAGCCACCACTCCCGGCACTGTGGTGTGTGGTACTGATTGCTGGTGGGTGTGAGTCACCACGTCCAGCATTGTATGTGGTTACCAGGATCAAACTCAGGACCTTGTGCTTGCAAGGCAGGCACTGGAACCACTGAGCTAAATCTCTGGCCCACTCCTGTTTTCTAACTTCACACATCTATATGTTTTTTTTATATATATATAATGTTTTAAAGAAAATTTTATATTCATTTCACAGGTATTCACACATGTAAATTTAAGCGACAGAAAGTTACAGTTTTTATCTTGGAATATGCCATTACAACTCTATTAATTAGAAATTTATGACCTTTAGTATAACTAAACTACTGTAAAGACGAGGAAATTGATGTATAGAGTATTTACAGTGTATCAGTGTCTCATACTGATCCTATCTGTTGGGCTTGTGTATCTGTTGAATGTACTGTCTGTTGGAATTTGGCAGAGAATATTTTTCTAAGAGCAAAAGCTTTCAAATCGTTCTCTATCTTTACATTCTGGTGATGGAAATATGAAACTTGTATGAAAGACATGCAGCAATGCAAATCAAAAAAGACTTGAAAATGTGTTGCAACTATGGTAAGTATAACTGAAACATACCATAAAAGTTTAAATTTTAAAAAGTACAGGTAAGTCACATTACCATTAATCCAGTTCAAGACAATGTCCCTCTTCCAACAAACTTATCTCATCCTCTCTCTGAATATGTCTGGAGTCCCCATCCATGTCTCTTACTACCCTGTCGTGGTTGCCTTGGCATCCTGAATTAATTCTTTGGACTTTGAGAAAGATCCATATCTGATGAATAAGGTGAATGAAGATACACCATAATGTTTGTACAAACCTGCTTTTCCTTTGGATGTCACTTGGTAGCTCCATTCTTCGTTTTTTTTCTTTGTTTGTTTGTTTGTTTTGGTATAACAGCTCTTAAAAACACTCAAAAATAAGGCTTCTAGAACTGTTTCAGAAAGCAGTAAAAATGATGAAATGTTTTTCAAAGTGTGAAGTATTTTAAAGGAAATTTACTTTTACTGTCTTTTACTTTGATAATGTCTTTTACTTTGTGTCTTTTACTTTGATAATTCTCTTCATTTAAATATTCACCTAGTTTGAGTACCGAAAAAAAAAAAACATGGAACTAAGTAATCCATGCAGTGTCTACTTTTAAACATTTTATAGAAAAATACCAAAGAATTCAAGTAAAATAACTATTTTGCAAAAGGCAGCAATGCAAGAAACAGTTTGAAAGGAAGCTAAGAACAACCTCAGGGGTATTTGACGGGAGTTTTGCATCTAGGGAGTATACTGACTCATAACTAATAGGATATGTGTGAAGGACCATCCCCTGTTACTTCTGTGGTCTAACCTTTCAAATATACTAAAAGGCAACATAGGTATTAGACACATGGTGCTTCAGATGGGACTGTACTAGGTGTGTTGAAATCTTATCACGTGAGTACACACACACACACACACACACACAGACAAACACACACACACAGCACTTTAAAAACAAAACCAAAGTGTGCTCGCTTTGGCAGCACATATACTAAAACAAAACCAAAGAGCAAATGTCACGTACTGATAATCACTCTCATTTTGTTAATGAGGAAACCAACTCCTTCTGAAACCAAGTTCAAGTAATAGTAAAATGAGGGGGCCAGAGATTTAGCTCAGTGGTTCCTGCGCCTGCCTTGCAAGCGCAAGACCCTGAATTCGATCCCGGTGACCACATACAATGCTGAGCGTGGAGACTCACACCCACCAGCAATCAGTACCACACACCACAGTGCTGGGCGTGGTGGCTCACGCCTGTAATCCCAGCTCTCGGGAGGCAGAGACAGGAGGACTGCTGAG
>PVIC010025088.1:0-25543 GCA_004025085.1 Thryonomys swinderianus
TTCAAGGCCAATCTGAACTACATAACAAAACCCTGTCTCAAAGCAAAACAAAAGTAATACAAGCCAGATTTCAAAGTCTCAGTATGAGAGAAGAAATATAAAATATCTTGTTCATTTTATGCTAATTATATTTTAATCACAATTTTGATGTATTGAGCTAAAAGTTCATTTATTAAAATTAACTTTACCTGTTTCTTTTTACTTTCTTCAAACAAATTTAGCTAAAAATACTATTTTTTGCTAAAATATTTTTAAATTACTTTGTGGGTCACACATTTCTAGGGATATTGCTGGTAAGAAAACACTGCTTAAGCTAAAATATCATGCTCCATTCTACAAGACTTTCAGAGAAGAGCTATTGCCATTATTCTTCAAACTCTAATGAAGTCAAAAGGAAGCAATACTCGGGCTGGAGACTTAGCTCAGTGGTTCCGGCGCCTGCCTTGAAAGCGCAAGGTCCTGAGTTCGATCCCAGTAACCACATACAATGCTGGGCGTGGTGATTCATGCCCACCAACAATCAACCAGCAATCAGTACCACATACCACAGTGCCGGGCGTGGTGGCTCATGCCTGTCATCCCAGCACTTGGGAGGCAGAAAAAGGAGGATTGCTGAGTTCAAGGTTTGCCTGGGCTACATAGTGAGCTGAGGGCCAGCCTGAACTACAAAGTGAGACCCTGTCTCAAAAAAAAAAAAAAAAAAAGGAAGCAATACTCCTAAATTCATTCCTGTAAGCAACCATTACACTGATTCCAAAAGCAGAGAAAGACTCAACCAAAACAGAGAACTACAGCCCAGTCTCCTAATGGACACTGATAACAAAAATCCTCAGTAAGAAACTGGCAAACAGAATACAGAGAATCATCAAGAAGATCATATGCCCTGACTGAGTTGGATTCATACCAGGGATGCAAGGATAGCTGAACATGCATAAATCAATAAATATAACATACTACATTAATAGACTCAAAGACAAAACAAAATGGTCATCTCAACAGATGCAAAAAAAGCATTTGACAGGGCTGGAAATTTAGCTCAGTGGTTCCAGTGCCTGCTTCACAAGCGCAAGGTCCTGAGTTCGATCCTGGTAACCACATATAATGCTGGGCATCGTGACTCACACCCACCAGCCACCAATACCACATACCACAGTGCCAGGCGTGGTGGCTCATGCCTGTAATCCCAGCACTTGGAAGACAGAGGCAGGAGGATTTCTGAGTTCGAGGCTTGCCTGGGCTACATAGTGATCTCAGGGCCAGCCTGAACTACAAAGCGAGACCCTGTCTAAAAAAAAAAAAAAAAGCATTTGATAAAATTCAACACCCATTCATGATTTAAGTCCACAGAAAATTGGAATAGATGATCTTTTTTTTTGTATGTTCTTTTTTTTAATTCAATTATTTATTGGTACAATTTATATACACCTCAAAATCACATATAACATTGGGAAATTTATACCAGTATATGCCACAAGTTAATTCTCATTTTTACCCATATCCCTACCCACTCCCCCCTCCTCCCCCCTTTATACATGCTCTTTTGTTTTCTTTCTGTATCATATTTATTCCTGATGATCTTTATCTCAACCTAAAAAAGCTATTTAAAAGAAACCAATAGCCAGCATAATATTAAATGGTCGAAAACTGAAACCTTTCACACTACAATCAGAAACTAGACAAGGATGTCCACTACTACCACTTCTGTTCAATATAGTTTTGGAAACATTAGTCACCACAATTAGACAAGAGAAAGAAATAAAAGGAATAAAGTTAGGTAAGGAAGAAGTTAAACTGTCATTATTTGCTAATGACATGATTCTCTATAGAGATGATCCTAAAAACACATCCAAAAAACTGCTAGACTTAATTGCCAGATATAGTAGCATAGCTGGATATAAGGTCAACACTCAAAAATCAATAGCCTTTGTATACATGAACAATGGATTCACTGAAAGAGAAATCAGGAAATCAGTTCCTTTTACAATAGCATCAAAAAATGAAATATGTAGGAATCAATCTAACAATAGAAGCAAAAGACCTCTACTTTGAAAATGACAGCATTTTGAAAAGGGAGACTGAAGAGCATATCAGAAAATGAAAAGACATCCCTTGTTCCTAGGTAGGAAGAACCAATATAATAAAAATGGCCATACCGCCAAAACTACTATATATGTTCAGTGCAATCTCAATTGTAATCCCAACAGCATATTTCACAGATCTAGAGAAAATAATCAAAAAATTAATCTGGAACCACAAGAGACATAAAATATAAAAAGCAATCCTAGGCAACAAGATCATGGCAGGGTGTATCACAATCCCTAATTTGAAACTATACTACAAAGCCACTGTGATAAAAACAGCATGAGCCAAGCATGGTGACTCACACCTGTAATGCCAGCACTAGGGAGGCAGAGGCAGGAGGATTGCTGAGTTAGAGGCTTGCCTGGGCTATACATAGTGAACTCAGGGCCAGCCTGAACTACAAAGTGAGACCCTGTCTCGAAAAAACAAAAACAAAAACAAAAATACACAGTATGGTACTAGAAAAGTAACAGATCTAAGCTACCTTATTTTTGACGAAGGAGCCAAACACCTTCAGTGGAGGAAAAGATAGTCTCTTTAGCAAATGGTGCTGGAAAATCTGACCTTCAACTTGCTAAAGACTAAAGCTAGATTTATCTCTTTCTCCATGAACCAAACTAAAATCAAAGTGGATTAGAGACCTAAATATTGAAACAGCAATACTAGACCTACTGGAAAATAGATTGGGTAGAACTATTGTAGACATTGGCATAGGGAAAGATTTTATGAACAAAACCTCAGCAACATGGGATCTAGCAGAAAGAAATCAATAATTGGGACTCATCTAATTAAAAAGCTTCTGCATACCAAGATAAACCATTAGCAGAGAGAAAAGGCAACCAACAATATGGGAAATAATTTTTTACCAGTTGTTTCTCACACAAAGGACTACTATATAGAGTATATACCGAAATTTTAAAAATCAACCAGATTTAAAGACTGAATTCAGAAATGGGCATATGAAATGAAGAGAGATTTTCCAGATAAAAGAAAGGTAGCCAAGCAACATATGAAGAAATGTTCAACAATGCTGGTCATATATGAGATGCAGATGAAAACATTGAGATTCCATCTCACTCCACAAAGAATGGCTGCTGTCACCAAGTCAACCAACAACAAATGCTGGCAGGTATGAGTCACCATGCTCGGCTCATGCTGTTTTTAATCACAGTGGCTTTAAAGTATAGTTTCAAATTGGGGATTGTGATACACCCTGCCATGATATTATTTCCTGGGATTGCTTTTTTTATTTTATGTCTCTTGTGGTTCCAGACTAATTTTTGGATTATTTTCTCTAGATCTGTGAAATATGCTGTTGGGATTACAATTGAGATTGCACTGTTCCTTCTCCACCGTTGGTAGGAATGTAGACTCCAACCACTGTGGAGATCAGTGTGGAGATTCCTTAAAACACTAGTACTTGAGGTCCCATTTGACCCTGCTATATATATGCACACACACACAAGAATTAAAAGAATCAAACCACAGCAACATATATACACCCATGTATAAGAGTTTGGTTTGTGACAGGTAAATCTTTGAAAACAGCCCAAATGGCCATTAATGGGCAACTGGATAAAGAAAATATGGGGGTTTTTAAATAAAATGGACTATTACTCAGCCATAAAGAATGAGAAATTTGAGTCATTTATACTCAAATGAATGTACCTTGAGGACACACTCATAAACAGGACACATATGTGTTATATGTTATAAAAGGACACATATGTACCATTATCTTTTCTCCAGTATGAGAAACTGAAAAGTGAAAATTAATGTCAAAATGTATGACAAAAATGTGAAATAGGAAGAAAATATGCAAAAGGAAAAGGGAAAGGGCAAGTAGGGGAAAGTAAAGAAGGTAAAGAAAAAAATTTGATAATAAAAAAGAAGGAAACAAACCTTATGTATATAGGGGGTGGAGGCTTAAAAAATGAGAATCAAGATACATGTATAGGTACAGATTCCCAATGTTGAATGTGATCATAACGTATACCTAAAATGTATACCAATAAATGCAATAAGGAGGAAAAATTTTTTAAAATTTTAAATCCCCAGAACTTAAAAATTATTTGATTTTATGAAATACATATGATATGAGAGGGAGGGTAAACTGCTGACAGTGTGAGAAAAAGAAGAATTTATGAGAAAACTTATTGGAAACAGGGGAAGGGAACATAACTAGAACCTTTGCATTAGGTTCCAGTCTCCTGTGAGTCACTGGCACATGGTGAAATAATAATTAGGCAGAAATAAGGCTTAGAGCAGCTAAACTTGGGCCTGATCCATGCTACCTAGGCTGGGTAGCAAAAGACTCCAGGCCTCAGCCTGCCACACCTTTTATTCAGAGGGCAGGGCAGACACAGGCAATGCTGTAGTTCTGCCCTGAAGCATCACAGCATGTGGGATGAGAGTCCCTGTTACCAGAGGTGAGGGTGAGTTGAGTCCAGAGTATCCATAGGAAGCCAGGAAGGACTGGTCAATTTTGACCTTCCTATTATTTCTCCCAAACAGGATAATTCCCAACAAAAACTTCAGGATAAATTTGTTCTTAAATAATGTAAAAAAACACTGTGTTTTTTTTTTTTTACCAAATTATTTCTTTCCCTTCTTTGCTTTCTCCTCCTTTCTTTCCCCTTTCCCTTTGAACATTTGCTTTCTATTTCATAGGCCACAAGTGGATTCTCCATCTTTATTAACTTTGTATTTAAAATTGAATAAATTTACTTGATTTGCAGCTAGTAATAGAAAATTAGAAATGTTTAATCAGTGCTTCAAATTTTGGAATGTCTCACGTTCAAAGTTAAGCCATTAATGACTCAGTTTTCCTCTTCCAGTGACAGTATCTATAGGTGTGGAAGCTTTTTATTCTCCCTACAATTATTTCCTATACAACTGGCCATCATCTGAGGAATTGGGAGCTTCCACAGATGTTCTTTAAGCTGACTTAAGTATAGTCAGCAAGGTCCAGCATTTGACACACCTTCACAAGCTTTCCACAATATAGTACCTAACTGAACTAGGAAGTACCCAACCTATGGTAACAAATCATCTGCCTTTACATCAAGAAGGATGGGAAAAGAGAAATTTCTGCATGTGCTGTGTTGCCTGAGTGAACTTAAGAGTCTGCTATGAACTAAACTTCTTATAAAAGATTGCTCTCCAGCCTTTTGGCTAAGATCAAGTATAGTATCTGTTTTTATTTATCAGTTTAAAATTCTTATGAGATTGTCTAAATCAGAAAGACATAGGTGTTCCATGAGGGCTATTATGTCCATGACTGAATCAAGCATGCTTTCCTCACTGAGGAGCAGAAAATCATTTGTGCACATGTTGAAAGCAAAAGCAGTAAGAAAGTAAAACTGAAAAAAACTGATGTTGTTCTCACTTTTTAGCAGCAGATTTAAAACTCCTTTCAAGAAACAATCTAAAAAAATACCCTAGATGGGGCTATAACTTAACAAATACAATAGATGCTAGCCAGCAATTTATGCTACTTAGGATACTGGTAATAAATTGAGCATAATTCTTAGTAACAATCTTGCTAATTCTCTTCTGAATTTTTAAACTAGTTTTATTATTCCTGGGTTTTTGTTTTTTCAGTACTAGGGATTAAATCCAGGCCCTCACACTGAACTATAACCCCAAATGTTTTTATTTTTTATTTTCAAATAGGGTCTCACTAAGTTGCTCAGGATGACCTTTAACTTTCAATCCTCCTACTTCAGCCACCAGAGTATCTACCTGGTGGTATAGGCGTGCATCATTATACCTGGGATTCCTAAATTTTTATTTTTGTATTTGGTGTTATTTTGTTTTGTTGTTAAAAGTTGGATTAGGAAAGAAAGGAAGACAGAAAATCAAGCAGACCACAATATACCTGAGCCCAAAATGTTACTGCATCTTCCACATGACTTCCAACCACATCTTCAACTAAAATCAAATTACAATGCAAAAAAAAATTAGAAATTACTATCATCTGAATTTCACACACCAAAATAATTTTTAGTATCAGTACCTTCATTGTAGTGTATATCTTCATCCATCTGGACAATATCTGCAAAACTAAAACAATTCAACATCTCAAATTAGGTTATAATAATCTATCCAATAGAAACCAAAAAGAGACTAAACCACAAAATGTTCAAGTTGTACAAGTACGGGTTTGCCTTAATAAAGCTATCAAAATTCAAACTCTGCATTAAAAGTAACCAGAAACATATTTCCAATAATTCTTGTTTTGAGTACACTGTAGTTTGCAATTTCATTATACATAATCTGTATTCCTAAAATTATCTTTAGTCAGATACAGATACAATTCCTGCACATTTTAATCACACATATAATACTTTGAAAAAATGTTATATACTTTTTTAAAAAAATGCCTTTTTAAACAAATGTTGAACTTTCACAATGTAAGCAAAGACAGCACTACAAATTCTTGAATCTAGTACTCTTATTTAAAAGACAGATACTATTTTTTAAGATACCTTGGTTTAAAGACAATTAAAAATAACCAAGTTTTAAGAAAAAATTGTGATGGTAAAAAAAGGGGAACTCATGTATATAGGGGATAGGAAGTTGTAGGGTGGGTGGGGGAATGGGAAAAATAATTTGTCATGTCATATATATTGGTGCAAATTATCAGTGTTGGGTGTGATCATGATGTGTGTATAAAATGTACCTATATCACAATAAAATCTTTTTAAAAAATAACCAAATTGTGCCCATTATTTCAAAAATACATTTTTAATTACATAAAACTGTACTATCTGCAAAACATTTTAAAAAGAAATGTTCACTACTTTGTAAGTTTATTGCCTACACACTGGAACAGTATACTTTCTATTCATCAATGTTAAAAGAAAATAAAAATATATTTTTGGGCTCTTGCTGTTCAGTTGTAGCTGATTTAATTTCCCTTTCAGAGAAAGTTATTTATGCAAGGTACAAAACAACTATCTTGATAAGCACTGGAGTTGACAAGATTAGCTGGCATGCTTTTCTTCCAACCTCTTCCAATACTGTTTCTTGTTAGGGGAAATATAATACATACATATATAGATTTTTAAAGCTTTAACAGTTATTAAGAACAACACCAGCACATAAGTTTCAAATGTTCTCTCAAATATGAAAAGAGTTATAAACTTCAAGGCATCAACATGTCTTCAAAGCAGTTTTTAAAACATTGGTCAAAACATCGTTTTAAAACAGAACTGACAGTAACTGTAAAACCAAATTAGAATTGATTTAGGGCGATTATATTCTCTGGAATACAGGTTAAACAGTAAAACTAAAAATACTTGTTTTTGAATTCCACCACTTGCTTTAAAAACCAATTTCCTAGAATAGTTTACTTTTAAAATGACTTGCCCAGGTGATGAAGGAACAGATGCTGTACTCATTTTCTTCGAATGTAGATTACCAAAGGGTGAGTCCAAGTCTGCACTACAAAATGAGAAATTTGGATACACTGGTACAAGGGACTTCTTAAAGCTAATTTTCTGAGAGATTTCACAGTTTAAATGGCACAGAATTCGCAGGATGGGGAAAAAACAATTCCACCCAATGTAAGCCTTAAGGGGCGAGTTTTCTACATGCCACCTTCCTGCCCCTGAATCACACTCACACCACCCCTTGTGCGTGGTGTCCCCTCAGAGGTGCGGGTGGCAGTGGGGGGAGGGGTAGGCCGCATCCCCGGCTTTGAGCCTTAACACATGACCAGCAACTAAAATACTGGCCTTAAAGTAAGGGCCATCGTACTGCACCTGTCGCAGGACTACTAATTACCTCACACTTCCCACCACTGATGCTCTAGAAAGGGGGCCCTGACTCCACATGCTGGGCCTTCAGCCTGCCACCGGTGTCTCGTTAGCCTCCGCCAGCCGTCGCGCACGTGCTGACGCTTACCAAATTTGCTTCCGCGGCTTAGGTCCCACACTGCGCCTGCGTGCGCGGTGCAACATCCTCTGGAGAACCGCTGGGTCACGAGTCACGTGGTGCCGAGGCCCTGGGCCTGGAAGACGCTTGGAGGGTGAACTCTGTAAGCCGCCACCTACCTGCGCACAGAAAGCTGCGCGCTGAGGACTGCGTGGTCTTATAGGCCAGGATCCCCACACGTGGCAGCCAAGGACTGGTTTGGTTTATCACGAGATCAGTGACGTAAAACCTTTACGTAGGTTGCGTGTGCTTTCCTGATTCGTTCAGTGAAATGTAAATCTCGGAACACTCAAAGTATGGGATCCTCTGTTCTTTTTACAATATGGAAAGGAGGAAATTATCTGGATTAATAGAAATGTGTTTTTCAGACAGAAGCTTTAAGTGTATTTCTCAAGCCAACTTTAGCATCTGTTTCTCTTACCATTGCCCTTTTGTTTTTATGACATACACTTTGTGGTAATGCTCAGTGCAAATTTAACATTATTTTCCATGGGTTTTGCATTTTGTTTGTTTTGGTTTTTGTAATTTTTTTTTTCCCCCTCCGGCACCAGAAATCCAACTCGACCTTGCACTTGCCACGCAGGTGCAGCGCCACGGAGTTACACCTCCAGCCCCAATTTTAACATCATTGAGGATATAATTTACCTATAACAAATTGCAGATATCAATAGTACGCAGTATATTAACCAAGAACATTTCTATACATCACTGGAATCACCCCCATGATTAAGGCAAATATTCCTAGAACTCCCAAAATTTCCTTATACTTATTTACAATGCCTTGTACTCCCTCCACCTCACTTTCCTCTGCTTATATCACATACATTTTTATTTTCTAGAATTTATATTAGTGGAATCATGTGGCATGTGTATTTTATTTGGCTTCTTTCAAACAGCATATTTTAATATTCATTGTATTTTGCCTTAGAGTTTGTTGCTTTTCGTTGCTGAACATTTGAACTGATTCACATTTGGGCTACGGTTATTATTTCAAATAAAGTGGCTATTGTATGCAAGTCATGGGGTGGCCATTTGCCTTCATTTCTCTTGGGTTAATGCCTGTTAGCGGAATGACTAGGCAGTAACGTTAACCCGGTGTAGCAGCATATGCCTGTAATCTCAGCACTGAGAAGACTGAGGAAGGAAAATCATGAAATTGAGCATCGTCTGTACTACAGAGTGAGACTCAGTCTCAGAAAAACAAAAAGACCAAGAAATAAAGAAAGGGGCAAGAGAAGGGAAGGAAGAAGAGAGAAGGAAGAGAGGGGGAAGGAAAGTAAAAAGAATTAAAATGCTATGTCCATGTGCCAATTACCACCAGGAATGTAATCATTATGTGCTGCAAATATGTATTAATAAAACTTTTTTTAAAGGGAAGACTGTTTTACAGAGTTGTACTAATTTGTATTACCACCAACAATGTTCAGTTCTAGTTGTTCCATGTTGTCACCGTTATTTGAAATGGTCAGTGTTAAGCTTAAATATTTATGCTTTGTAGGATCTCCTTGTGGGCTTTTTTTTTCTTTTTGGGGGAAGGGGTAGAGAGGGACAGAGAGAGAAAGATGGAGAGAGAGAGAGAAAGAGAGTATGTGAAGCATATTTTCAAATCTTTTCTTGTTTTTAACTGGATAACTTTCTCATTATAGATTTTCAATAGTACTTTATATACTATGAATATAACTTCAGATTTGCAAATGCTTTCTCCCAAATATGGCTGGCTGCGTTCTCTAACAAGAGTATCTAAAGAGCAAAATTTTGGAGACTGGGGTTTGCGTGGCATGAACTAGGCCTGGGCTCAATCCCCAGCACAAGAAAGAAGAGAGAGAAGGGAGGGAGAGGGAGGGAAGGGAGGAGGGAGGAAGAAAGGAGGGAAAGAAAAGACAGAGGGAGCAAAAGTTCTTAATCATGGTGAAGTCCAACTTATCAGGATCATGCTTTTGTGTTGTTATCAGACAAATGTCTAGCTAACCAGTTCACAAAGGTTCTTTCCTATATTTCCCTTCAGGTCATTTTTATCAGTGTCACATGTTTATCTATAATATTTTCTGTAAATTTTTTATAAGATGCATAATATGAAGCCTGGCATGGTAGCACATGCCTATAATCCCAGCACATAGGAGGCTGAGGCAGGAAGATCAGCATGAGTTCAAGGCCAGCTTGTATATATTGAGTTCAACCCAACCAGAACTACACAGCAAGATCCTGTCTTTAAAAAAAAGTACGTAAAGCTTAAGTCAAAAAGTTGTATGTATATATGGTTATTTACTTCTACCACACCATTTGTTAAAAATACTCATTTTTCTACTAAATTGTCTTTTCACCACTATCAAGATCAGTTGAATACATATGTGGAGCGCTGTAAATTCTGTCTTATTACACTGATCTATTTGCTTTCTTTAAATGGTAATATTTTCAGTTTTATAAGTCTTGAGGACCACATGCCAACATTATTCTTTCTCAAAGTTGTATTAACTTCGTAGTTCCATGCAAATTATGTGTACACACACCCAAAATCATGCCAAGATTTTGACATGTTGAATCTACACATCAGTTTGAGAATTTGCACTTAATGGTATTGACTCTTATCTGTACACACAGTACATATATCTCCATTTATTTAATTCCCTTATTTCCCTAAATGATGTTGTGTACACTTAGTTTTATGTAACTTTTATATGACTTATCACTAGGGGTTTACATTTTTATGCTATGTAAATCATATTGTTAATTTCAACTTCTGGATGTTTTGTTGCTTGTTATAGAAATACAATTCTTGTATATTTGATCATATTTATTTCATCCTTGCAAACTTGTTATTTGCAGTGACAGGCTTTTATGTAAACTTAAAATTACCTATATAATGACCATGGTACCAATATAACCAAATAAAGGCTTTTACTTTTTCCTTTTCAACTTGAATATCTGTTTTTATCTGGCTTTATTCAATAACTAGAACTTGTACTACAATGCTGAATGGGAGTGCTGAGAGCACCATTAAGTGTGAAAGTGCCTGCAGGGTTTCAGTAGCTACCCTTTAACAGACTGACTTATCATAAGTGTACATTGAATCTTTATGAATACTTCTTTTACATCTACTGAGATGATGTGGCTTCCCAGTTTATTAATATAGTGAATTATATGAATTATTTTTAAAATACTAAACCAACCTTGCATTCCTAGGAAAAAATTTATTTGGTCACAATGAGGTATCATTTTTCTGTATTCCTGTATTAGATTTCTACAAAGATTCAGAATTTCTGAAAATATGTTGAAAAGAGGCATTGATTTGAAATTAACTTTTCTTATACTGTTTTTGTTTTGACATCAAAGTAATGCTGGATGCAGGGTAAGTTTTAAAGAAGTCCCAGCTTTGATTTTCTGGAAATGTTTGTGCAAAATTCATATTGTTCCTTAAATAGTAAAATTTGCAGTGGAGCTATGTGGGCCTGGAGTTTTTTGTGGGAAGTTTTAATTATAAATTAAATTTTAATAGATATAGGCCTAATAAAGTTATCTCACCCCCATCTCTGTACTGGGAATCAAACTTGGGACTTTGCACCTGCCATACAGGCTCAATGCCACTGAGCCAAATCCCCAGCCTGAAAGAATTATTTTCTTCTTGGTTCCAGGGATTGAATTTGGGACTCTGCACCTGTAAAGCAGGTACTGGAACCACTGAGCTAAAGCTAAATCCCTGACATCGAGTTATTTATTATTGAGTGAGCTTAGTAGTTTGTTATCTGTATTATGAATTTTTAAAAATCATTATTTTCCTGAAACCTCCCACCCACACAAATAGGCTGAGGCCACCTTACCCAGAATGCTCAGCAATCAGGTCTACAAAGGTGCTAAGAAAATCTCTGTCATAAATTCGCATTTCTTTCCCTACTCTGACTGTGACCTAGTGATATGCCAAAAACTGCAGTGACACACCCTGTGTTTTCTGTTTGTGTACTCTGACACCTCAGTAAGGATATCAATACATGAGTTTCTATTAGTCAGGGTTATCTAAAAGAATACAACCAACAATATATATGTCCTTATAAGAAGAGATTTATTAGGTTGGTTTACAATTTCAGAGGCTAGATCATTCCACAGTTGTCATTTGCACAATGGACATCCAGAACACCCAGTAGCTTTTCAATTCAAGAAGCTATAAGCCTCAGAATAAGAGGGGCCAGTGGTGTGAACCTCCTCAAGGCTGAAGGCCTGCAAACTTCCTGGACAGTCACCAATGTGAGTTCATGTTGAAAAGCTGAAGAAGCTGGAGTTGACTATTCCTAGGAAATGGCAGCAGCAAGAGACATACCTACTAAAGCAGAACAAACTTGCAACCACTAGCTGCTTTCCCATTTTGCTTTTGCTCCATTAGGCCCCTGTTGCACTGAATGGTACCACTGACAATCAGGGCAGGTTTTCTGCCCTCAGTTCACTAGCCTACACACTGGTCTTCACTTCACGGACACAGCCCGATACATGCAAAGTGTACTAATCTTCCAGGAATCTTTCAATTTTATTATGTTGACAGTCAAAATTAATCACCATAGAGTCTTCACTCTTTCTGAGCTTCCTACCTGCTACACTGAGCCTGCTCCCTGGTACCCACTCTCCCACAGAATACCATGTGATATGTTGATTCCATTTTTTAGGATATACAGCATAGTAAATCCTTTGTGATAGCTAAATCTTGGGAAGAACCCAAATATCCATCAAATGGAGACTGGATAAAGAAGATTTTTTTTATATAACATGGAATATTACTCTGTCATAATGAACAATACGTTTGAGTCATTTTTACTCAAATGGACATACCTGAGGTCACACTTATAAGTGAAATAAATAGGCCACAGATGTGTAAATACCATTTCTTTTCTCTGGTATGAGAATCTGAAGATGTAAATGAGTTCTAGAATGTATGATAGAATTGTGAAATAGAAAGTATTCAAAGGGAAAAATGTAGCGGTAATGAAGAGAAAGAAAAAATATGTTAAAAAGATAAAGCATATGTATATATGGGGTGGGGGCTTTTAGGGTGGGTAGGGGAATGAGTAAAAATGAGAATGAATTTGTGTTATAGCCGGGCGTGGTGGCTCGTGCCTGTCATCCCAGCACTCGGGAGGCAGAGAGAGGAGGATTTCTGAGTTCGAGGCTTGCCTGGGCTACATAGTGAGAGCTCAGGGCCAGCCTGAACTACAAAGCGAGACCCTGTCTCAAAAAAAAAAAAAAAAAAAAAAAAGAGAATGAATTTGTGTTATATACTGGTACAAATTTTCAATGTTGAATGTGATCATGATGTGTACATAAATGTACCAGTATAGAATTCAATTTTAAAAAATGGAATTCAATATTGGTAATTTTATATATAGCTCACAATCACACTCAACATTGGGGAATTTGTACCAGTATATAACACAAATTCATTCTCATTTTTACCCATATCCCTACCCACCCACAACCCTTCACTCCTTATATATATGCTATTTCTTTTTCTTTCCAAATCATATTTATTCTTTACCATTACATTTCCCCACCATATTCCCTTTGAATATTTACTATTTTACAAAATTTATCATACATTCTAGAACTCATTTACCTCTACAGGTTCTCATACCAGAGAAAAGATATGATATTTACATATCAGTGATCTATATATTTCACTTATTAGTGTGTTCTCAAGGTGTATCCATTTGCACATGAATGAATGAAACCTGTCATTATTTATGGCAGAATAATACTCCACTTTATAAAAAAATACATCTTTATCCAGTCTCCAGTTGATGGGATCAAAAATCAACAGCCTTTGCCAGGCGTGGTGGCTCACGCCTGTAATCCTAGCACTTGGGAGGCAGAGACAGGAGGATTGCTAAATTCGAGGCGAGGGTTAGCTCAGTGGTTCCAGCACCTGCCTCGCAAGTGCAAGGTCCTGAGTTCGATTCCCAGTAACCACATACAATGTTGGGTGTGGAGACTCACGCCCACCAACAATCAATACCACATACCACAGTGCCGGGTGTGGTGGCTCACACCTGTAATCCCAGCACTCAGGAGGCAGAGACAGGAGGATTGCTGAGTTCAAGGCTTGCCTGGGCTACATAGTGAGCTCAGAGCTGGCCTGAACTACAAAGCAAGACCCTGTCTTTAAAAAAAAAAATCAACAGCCTTTGTATATACAAACAACAGACTCACTGAAAGAGAAATTGGGGAGTCAATCCCTTTAACAACAGCAACCAGAAAAATGAAATCATTTTAGGAATCAATCTAACAAAGGAGGTGAGAGACCTCTACTCTGAAAACTACAGGATTCTGAAAAAGGAGATAGAAGAGGATATCAGAAAATGGAAAGACATCTCTTGTACCAGGGTAGGGAGAGCCAACATTGTCAAAACAGTTATACTCCCACAACTACTATACAGATTCAATGCAATTCCAATTGAAATCCCAACACCATACTTCACAGAGCTAGAGAAAATAATCCAAAAATTCATCTGGAACCACAGAATTCAATTTTTTAAAAAAGAAATTAACATACAATTTTTTGTAGCATTCATAACATGCCACTGAAATGTACACCCTTTTGTCATCCAAATTAAATTTAGGAGAATACTGTCATATGAGTTAATAAATAGGAAACATTAAAACATCAAAAAAGGTAAATCCTGCCAAGCATGGTGGCTCATATGTAATCCCAGCATTTGGGAGCCAGAGGCAGGTAGGTTGCTGAGTTAGAGGTTGGCCTGGGCTTCAAAGGGAGCTCAGGGCCAGCCTGAACTACAAAGCAAGACCCTGTTTCAAAAAAAAAAAAACAGTAAATCTTTAATTTCATCTATCTCTCTGTAATTTATGTGACCACATTAGAATGACCCCTAAACATCCCGGGAGGGGAATTTATTTCTTTATCTACAACTCAATGTTTTTCAAGGAATTTGTCCCTTTCAAAATAATTGGCTTGAAATTATATTCCCCCACTATTCTTATAATACCTGTAGTCTATAGTGCTGTCATTCCTAACACTGATAATTTGTATCTTCATTTTAATTTTTTCTACTGTTTTTCTGCTTTTTTGTTTTTTGAGACAGGGTCTCCTCTTGAGTGCTGGGATTATAGGTGTGTGCCACCACACCTGGCTTTCTGCTCAGTTTTTGTTATTCTTTGTTTCCTATGTATTTCATTTTTATTTGCTGTTCTTTTTCTATCTCCAAAGGTAAAAGGTGAGATCACTGATTTGAGATCTTTCTTCTTTACTAATGAAGGTATTTTGTGCTATGAATCCTCTCTAGGTACTGATGTAACTGCACCCCACAAGTATTTTCTCTTTTCATATTTATTCAGTTAAAAATATTATGCTTTTGTTTTGTTTGACCCGTAGATTATTTAGATATGTATTAGGTAACTATCAAATATTTGGAGATTTTCCAAAATCTTTGTTACTGGTTAAAAATATATTTATATAATATTTAAGTGCCGGGCGTGGTGGCTCATGCCTGTAATCCCAGCACTCAGGAGGCAGAGACAGGAGGATTGCAGAGTTCAAAGCTTGCCTAGGCTACATAGTGAGCTCAGAGCCAGCCTGAACTCCAAAGTGAGACCCTGTCTCAAAAAAAAATATATATATGTATTTAGATCATTCTATTATTGGTTTGATTACTCTACAAATGTCAATATTAGGTCAAGTTGATTAATACTGTCCAAGTCTTCTATATCCTTACCGACTTTATACTCTGTGATTCATTGTTCAAGAAAGGGCCCATGTCAAAATTGTGCTGCTGTATCTGAGAAGTCCTGAGACAAAAAGCAAAGGCTATGAGCGTAGGTCCAAGGATTCTATCAGCTGCAAACTATTAGCTATCTTCTCCAATTATATGTATACAGAGAGACTGCAGAGATAAACAAGGTGAAGTCAGGCCCATTTTACCCACTCTGACCTAGACTAGCCAGGACTAGATTTGTTACATTTCCATACAATCTTACTCTAAATTAGGCATAATGGTATAGACTTCCAGCCCCAGCTATTACTGTAAGGAAGCTGAGGTGGGAGGACTAGTTGAGCCCTGGAGTTCAGAATTAACCTGGGCAATATAGCAAGAACTGTCAGAAACAAAAAGCTCATACACACATACAGACTTTAACCAGTGGACCATAATGGTGTTTTTGATCCTTTGGAATCCATGTCAGTGAAGACTATTACTCATGAATGAAAATTCTGAGTATTTCTCCTAAAATCCTGTGTAATTACCCTGATAATAATGTTAAATGACTCCTCTGTTAGAAAAGACCAAGGCATACTTATCAAATATATCTGAGGGTATTCCTGAAAGAATCAGGGCTTTCCCTCTATCCAAAGCTATAGAACTGAACTCTGGATCTAGACACCAGGTGAGAACTACAGTTTTTATTACCATGATAACAGCTTTTGCTTGCCAGTTCTTAGGTTACCCAGGAGGTAAAGGCAGTTACATAACTTGAATACCTTAATAAATTGTACTCTCTCTTGTACCTTGGAACATTATAAACTTAAATTTATCTTCAGACTCATGCTTTGGTACCTTGTAAATTGTTTATGGGCCTCTGGCAATTAAATGCCACAATTTGTTCTTCAAGCTTTCTGCCTCCCAATCTATGTACACTGACAGCATATAAGCCATATAATGTCAACATCTTGGACCAATTCTAATTGTCGGGCAACTTCTCAAAGGTTCTAAGGCACTCTGAACAATTACATGCCTGATTTCTTAGTTGTAAGTATTATCTGGGTTTTCCCAGGGAAAATTCAGCTGCTAGCTCCTCCAGTTTCAAACCATAAGTCATTCTAACTTTCTCACTTCCATAAGCTTTCTGAGCCATTCTTCAATACTATCCATAATTTCTGGCACACCACCGTATCTTCAATCATCCTTGTAGTCTGTTAGGACAAACTGCAAACATCTTTGCCAAAGCATTACATCATGTACTATGAGCAAATGCTTACGTATCACTCTCTCCTATCAAGCTTTGTATTCATCCCTCACCTTACTCATTGATCCCACACCATCAAGAGCTACTTGACAGGCTAGGGATCTAGCTCAGCTTACCTGCCTGTCAAGCAGGAGGTCTCAAGTTCAATCCCTATACCAAAAAAAGAAAAAAAGAAAAGAAGAAAAAAAGAGCTACTGCCATACTTCCAGAAACTTTGATCATAATCTGCAGTTTATTTGGAGTACAATCTACTCTCCTCCTCAAGGAAGGGCTGAATTTCATATACCATTTGAGTATGCTGATACCTGTACCTAGTAAATAGGAGTTTGGAGTCAATGAGAAGTCACAGCAGTGGGTCTTGAGAAGGACAAGTGCCACTTCATGACAGAACTGTCTCAGATAACTTCTCTACAAGAGGTCAAGGCTGGGGCAGGCTTTGTAGTTAATGGCAATGGTGCTTTTCCTTTATGCTTAGCAGACCCTTTTCCATTTTTATCTATAAATATAAAACATTTATTGACATAATAACTTACAAACCATCCTAAAGAAAATATCTTGTACATACCTCAGATTCATGCATATGTAACAGAGATGTACCACAGTTATTAAGCTACTAAATACTAAAGCCAAAATCTGATAAAAGGACATAATTTTTAAATGATTTGAATTTTACTTTATATAAACAGTTCAACAAAAATAACATATAAAATGGGTTGGAGATTTAGCTCAGTGGTTCTGGACCTTCCTTGCAAGTAGGTTGAATTCGATCCCCAATACCAAAAAATAAATAAATAATAACATACAAATAAATTTTGGCTTAGAGGAGAGAATAAATTGTCACTAAAAATACTTTTAAATGCTTAAAAGTCTTAGCATACATCCATGTGACGCATATTCCTGGCAGAATTCAGAATACACTGATGCAGCTGCATTATCTCTGGACCATGGATTGTTTTAGGGGTACTTTCCTAGAATTCTGGTTTCTACATTTCCACGTTTTTTTCCTGAAGGTCTTATTCTCTTCCATCACAGTTAAAGCAAAGAAACACATGGACCTTAAGCAGCAGCTTTCTAATTTTTTAGACATTTAGAAACCTTTTCTGAAAAATGCAAACACCTGTTACTTAGAATCTATCACATCTACACACACAAGTTCCCTGGGCAGCACTACTGCCTTAAACCTGCAAAGAAGGGGACAGAAAATAAATGCTACAGCACAGTACCTATCAGGTGGCAGGAATAATATGGAACTAGGAAGGACCTGGTAAAACCAGTTTATCCAATCCTATCAAATAGCAAGTAATAAATTTCAGTGATAATATAAGATCAGTCTAACCTCTGCCTCTTCCCCCATTTTTTTCCTCTCCCCTTTGAGTTCGCTGGCAACCTCACTCAGAAGCCATGCACTTCTAGGACTCTTACAGGTCACCTGAAGGATCTCCAGAGAACACTCTAAAGCAAAGATTATTAGTCTGGGGTCAAATAAAGAGCATTTGAATCCTATCTGTTCCATTCATTAAGCATTTGGGGCAAGTTATTCAACTACCAGTTTTTAATTTGGAAAAAAAAAACCCGACACCAATAGCTAGCTATTCTCAGTGTTGTTTTAAAGATCTAACAAAGAAATGATAAGAGAGACTATACAGATAGCCAGACAGAGACAGATCTAAGCACAAGATAAAAACACACAACCAATGATAGGCCTTTTATTTTTTCACTTAAAAGCAACTGTTACATTTGCAATAATTCTTAAATGAAATTAATAGGACACATGTAAATACCTAATAGTTTCTCTGGTGTGAGAAACTCCATAAGTAAATGAGGACAAAAATATATAATGGATAATCTGAAATTGGAAGTAAAGGTCCAAAAGGGTAGGGAAAGTAGGGAGGGAAATGGGAGAGGGAAATAAAGGAAGAACAAATATGAAAAAAGAAGGAAAAAATAGAAACAAAATTTTTATAAAGGGGGAGGGAGGAAGGAGAATGGGTAAAAAACAAGAACCAAGATATAAATCTCCAAAGATCAAACTACTGATAACGAATACCTAAAATGTACCAAAAAACTTAAAAAGAGAAAAAACTTCTATTAACCATCTACTGTGTGTGGTTCGGCTATATAGCCTGGATAAATAAAGACTGTAGAATCTGGAAGCAAAAGGAATGGAGAGAATCCAAGTTTAGCCACCTGCTGGCTGGGTGGCCTTGAACAGCTCAGTTAATACTTCTCCCTCTGTTTCTTTAAGCCTAAAACCCAAGAATGAAAACATTTGCCTCTGACGGTTGTTATGCAAATTCAGTTAATTAACTCATACTAATAACATTCAGAAAGAAGCATTCTGTTAGTAGCAGTGCTTATTTCTTTGTAATTGGTACTGTCCTGCATTATTAAACAGCCACTATATTTGTTGAAGTGGAACTCTTACCATCTTCACAGAAGAGAAATTGAAGAAAAAAAAAGAGAGAATTTGAAACAAAATAGCTTAGATGGTTTTCTAATACAAGACAAATAACAAAGGAGACCTCAGAACCCAATGTCACCTACATTCCACCATATTTCATTACAATTATCTAATTCTGTCTATTATACCTTTTAATCTGTGATGGATGTTCTTATATATTAAACTATACAAGATTATGTTTTATATATCTGTATAATAAACTCCCCCCCGCTGAAATCATAAGAATTCCCATTATCCTCCCACAAACAAATACCTCTGACATATTTTCAACAGCGAACAAAACCAAGGCCTCTGGAAGAAGGACAGAAAGAATTCCAAAATCCAGGAAAATTTAAATTAATCTGCTAATATGTGTGTAACAGACATGAAGACTAATTTGTTTATGAGCCTTAATGGTGAGGCAAAAGCAGCCTTTTCTTTTTTCACTCTAATCATTTCACCTTCTACCCTGATGTCCTCCTACAGAAGACATTTCTCCCCAGAATTCACATGCTGAAACTTAATCCCAATCTGATGATTTTAGGAGATGGGAGCTCATTAGGTTTTGACAGCCAAGCTCTGATGAATGGGATTATGGCTTTTAAACGAGGTCCTGCACTGCCTTATCTCTTCCACTATGTCATGACACAGGTAGATGGCACCATCTACGATCCAAAAGGTAGCCCTCAGATTCTGCAGACAACTTGATCTAAGACTTCTCAGCCTCAGAAAGTGTGAGAATCAAATTCTGTGTTTATAAGCCATTCAGTTCATGGTATCTTGTTATGGTAGACCAAAGATATTAGACCATAGCTTTCTAAAGGAACTGCAGAAAAGGAATTGTTTTATATTTGTGCTCCAACATTAGGTACATGTAGTTACTAAGCATTTCAAATTTGGCTAATATGACCAAGGGAATAAATTTTAAATTTTAATGTATTTAAATTTATATTTATACAACTATGTACAGTGAATGACTATAACACAAATATAGAAAGTATACATCATTGCAAAAAATTCTACCTCTGCCTTAACTTTCATCTAAGACTTTCCTCTCTATCTCAAACTTCATCAGGAAAGACACACCAATCTTTTGTCTTCTTTTCCTCCACTCTTAAGGGATGAATTTGTTTAATGTTCTTTTTCACCTAGTCAATGACCTCTTGTCTAAGAGGACACAACAATAGTGACAGGAGTGTCTTTACTTTCACAGGGTTTATTACTTTCAAAAGGCAATAACACCCACAATACAAGTATTAAAATAATCCTAAAGAAAGCACTTTCAGTCACATGGCTCAAATACCATTCCCCAGACCTTATGCCAGTATTTTTTTACCTAGCAAATAACAAAATTAGAACTCTCAGATATGAATACTGTTATGAAACTTTATCAAAAATATGTCAAAAATTGTAAATAGTTGACAGATATTAAAGCAAATATTATATGCTAGTTTTCTCAAGTTTCTATAAACATTTATTAAAAACATATAAAATACTTTGAAAAGCTAGTGATAATACAAAGGTAAATTAAATACTATACATAGAGAACTGATAAATTGATTAAGTTGTTAAAAATCTGTGAACACATCAGAACTATAGCTGTTGTTCTGGAAATTATTAAAATATGTTTTTGTTTAGTGTTTCAAGCTTTTTAAAAAAAGCTATTGCATAATTTTAATTTGAGTCTAGATACCAAAGAGCCTCTAAAAATAGTGTAAAAAAGGATTTAAAATATATTCAGGGGCCGGAGGGTTAGCTCAGTGGTTCCGGCGCCTGCCTCACAAGCGCAAGGTCCTGAGTTTAATCCCCAGTAACCACATATAATGCTGGGCGTGGAGACATGCCCACCAACAATCAACACCGCATACCACAATGCCGGATGTGGTGGCTCACGCCTGTAATCCCAGCACTCGGGAGGCAGAGACAAGAGGATTGCTGAGTTCACGGTGGCTTGCCTGGGCACCATGGTGAACTCAGGGCCAGCCTGAACTACAAAGCGAGACCCTGTCTCAAAAAAAGAAAAAAGAAAAAAAAAATATATATATATATTCAGTATTCACTTGACATTATTTTTAGTTAGAATATTTACTTTTTAATTAATGCATAATAATTGTGTGTATTTGGAATGTATGATGTGGTATTTCATTACATGTATGTAGTATGTAATATCATATTAGGGTAATTGAAATATCTATTACCTCAACTATTTATCATTTTTTTATGTTGAGGGCATTCAAAATCCTACTAGTTATTTTGAAATATAATTAATTGTTATTAATCATAGTTACCCTGCTAGCCTCTAACACGTTAGAAGTGTCTCCTTTTGATTACCAGTGTGGAGGATTGTGGCCCGCCGGCCAGTCCCCACCCCACCCAGAGCTGCATCTATAGGACTCAGGTCGCAGATCCCAGGCACCATTACCAGTATGGAGGACTGAAATCTGCCAGCTGGCCCCCACTCCACCCCAGAGCTGCATTGTGATGACACAGGCCAGAGAGGAGCCTGGAGTCATTTCCTGCGTCCCTCCACACCAGAGCCAAGGGAATCTAGCTTCTGTTCTGCCTTCTACTCCTAGATCCCTGTATTCACCTCTTGTCTCCACACCCTCTCCTATCTTCCTGTCAGAACCAATACCCAGAAGTAAAAGACTTTTAGGCTGCCCTATCTTTTCTCTCACACTATTATAAGTAGGTGTGCAAAGTCTCCAGTGGTCTTACAGCATACAGTTGGTACTGTTTTATATATGCCCCCCCCCTTTTTTTTTGAGACAGGGTCTCACTTTGTAGTTCAGGCTGGCTCTGAGCTCACTATGTAGCCCAGGCAAGCCTCGAACTCAGCAATCCTCCTGTCTCTGCCTCCCGAGTGCTGGGATTACAGGCGTGACCCACCATGCCCAGCTTATATATGCCCTTTTATCCTATGTTACCCATTAGCATATATGAGGCTCTCAAGTCTAGGTGATCTTTATAAATCTGCTAAGCCTATTTCATTCTCCTTCTGTCTCCCTACCTCCATGATTCTACAGTGACATTTTATTCCCAAAGGGTTCTGGGGGTACATTCACGATCTACATGTTGTATACACACTGCTGATTAATTCAAAATTTTGGCATATGGACATAGAGATAACTCATGAGCTCAAAGTCTTCAGAATAGAAATTAACAAAACTTTTCATTTTATTTACTGTGTTTAATACTAATATTGGCACTGATTGTATTATGGTAACAAACACGATATGATTGTTCTGTTCAAATACCTCACATGTGTCAGAACTGAGAACTCTCAAGGGTCATCATAGATTCAAGGAAGACAACACAGGAAGGTGCCACTTCTAAAGGGCCCCAGATAATAGAAGAAAGAGACCTGCAACAAACATTGCTGTGGCATCAGGCAAGGAATTAAGCAAATAGCACTAGTAACCACAAAAGAGTAGAAATGAGAAAATATATAAAAAAAACAGACGTAAAAGATCACCAAGGAAAATTCTGAGAAAAGGGAAATAGAGCAAACTGAAACTCAAGTAACAGGACTCTTTGAGATGGTAACTAAAGCAGATCTAGTAAAATGGAAATCAGAACTCATCTCTGAGATCAAAACAGGGATACTGTCCACAGTGAAAGACATCATTAAAGAAGACATTAGCGAGATGATAGAATCCATGATACCAGAAGCAATGGAACATTTTAAACAGCTTCAAGCAGAGCTCCAGGGAATGAAGAAGGACAGAGAAAATTTGGGAAGTAGGATGAATGAAGCAGAGAACCGAATTTCAGACCTACGGGACAGCATAGCAGCCAACGAGCAAGAAAGATATAATCTATGGAAAACAACAAGGGACCATGAGAAATCAATTCAACAGCTTCTAGATGATTAAAAAAAAATAACATAAGACTGACTGGAGTCACTGAGGAAGTAGGAGACATTGCGAAAGACATAAAACAGTTGTCAGAGATAACGGCAGAAAACTTCGCAGGAAAAGAAATGGACATGCAGATAAAAGAGGCTTATAGGACTCCAAAACACTGTAACATAAAAATATCTACACCTAGACATATACTTATCAAGGTTGCAGATGCACCACAAAAGAATGAAATACTGCAAGCAGTGAGAGAAAGGAAGAAAATCACCTACAAAGGGAAGCCCATTAGGATCACAGCAGACTTTTCAACACAAATACTCAACACAAGGAAAACCTGGAGGGAAGTATTTCAAACATTGCAGGAAAACAACCTCCAACCTAGACTGTTGTATCCTGAAAAACTATCTTTCAGACTAGAAGGGGAAATAGGATATTTCCATGATAAAGAACACCTGAAAAACTTCACAAAGGCAAAACCTGCACTTCAAAACATTCTAAAGAACATCTTGAAAAAAAACACAGAAAATTCCATACCCATGAGACCCAGGAGAGTGAACTCACTGGGGCAAAAAAGAAACTAAATAGAAAAGGGGAAAAGCAAAGAAGAAAAGAACCAAGAACAGGGAAACATGGCAGCTCTGAATATGACTATATCAGTCAAAACCACTAATGCCAATGGACTCAGTGGGTTAATTAAAAGACACAGACTAGCAGATTGGATCAAGAAACAAGATCCTACAATCTGCTGCATACAGGAAACACACCTAATTCAGAAGGAAACCCATAGACTGAAAATAAAAGGTTAGAAAACAATCCTCCATGCCACAGAAAATGGCAAAAAAGCAGGAGTG
Organism: Thryonomys swinderianus; assembly: GCA_004025085.1. Classification (NCBI taxonomy): domain Eukaryota; kingdom Metazoa; phylum Chordata; class Mammalia; order Rodentia; family Thryonomyidae; genus Thryonomys; species Thryonomys swinderianus. The sequence continues at coordinate 24,126 of PVIC010025088.1, forward strand.
GCTATCTTGTTTGCAGATAAAATAGATTTCAAACCCAAACTGATTAAAAGAGTTAAAGAAGGTCACTATATTCTCATACAGGGAATGATCCAAGAAAAACAAATAACAATCATAAATATTTATGCACCAAACTCTAATGCATCCAACTACAAAAAAAAAAAATAGTGGACATGAAAAGCCAGATAACCATGAATACAATAGTCGTAGGGGACTTCAATATGCCACAAACACAAATTGACAGATCAACTGGACAAAGAATAAATAAGGAAATACTTGAGCTAAATCAAACTTTTGAGCAAATGGACTTAATAGAAGCCTACAGAACATTTCACCCTATAAAGCCAGAGTATACCTTCTTCTCAGCTGCTCATGGATCATTCTCCAAAATAGATCACATTATAGTTCATACAACAGGCTTAATTAAATGCAAAGGAATTATAATTATCCCTGCATGCTATCAGACCATAGTACCCTGAAACTGGAGCTAAATAGCAAAAGAAATTCCAAGATTCTCACAATCACATGGAAATTGAACAACACTGTTGACCAACTAGTGGGCACAGAAGAAATTAAACAGTTTGTACAACTAAATGACAACCCCAGTACAATATACAGGAACTTATGAGACACAATGAAAGCAGTTCTACAAGGGAAATTCATAGCAATGAATGCCTACACTCGGAAAATAGAGCAAACTGAAATAAATGATCTAACGATGAACCTCAGACAATTAGGAAAAGAGGAGCAAAACAAACCCAAAGAGCATACTAGAGAGGAAATTATAAGGAACAGAGCAGAAATTAATTCAATGGAGACAAAGAGAACAACACAAAGAATCAATGAATCCAAGAGTTTGTTCTTTGAAAGGATAAATGAAATCAACAGACGCTTAGCCAAACTTATCAAGCAAAGGAAGGAAGAGGCTCAAATCCATGCTATAAGGAATGAAAATGGGGAAATCATCACAGATCCAGAGGAAGTCCAAAGGATAATAAACATGTACTTTGCAAATTTGTACTCCAAAAAGAAGGAAAATCTAGAAGAAATGGTTAGATTCCTAGACACATATGAACTTCCAAAGCTGAACAAAGAGGATATAATAATGTTAAACAACCCGATATCAATCTGTGAAATTGAAAATGTAATAAAAAACCTACCAACAAAGAAAAGCCCCGGTCCTGATGGCTTCACTGCTGAATTCTACAAAATTTTAAAAGAAGATGTAATGCCAGTACTTCTCAATCTTTTTAATGAAATCGAAAGGGAAGCAGTACTCCCCAGATCATTCCTTGAAGCAACCATCACCTTGATTCCAAAGGCAGGGAAAGATCCCACCAAAAAAGAAAACTACAGGCCAATCTCTCTAATCAACATTGACGTGGGCCGGAGGGTTAGCTCAGTGGTTCCGGCGCCTGCTT